>DF359347.1:35325-48310 GCA_000787875.1 Solanum virginianum
CAGATTTTGCTGCGGTTGCTCTAATATCGGGGTTAGTCCCTTTTCCCCCTAAATTTGACCCTGTGAACAACAATATGAAGTTGGATTTTTGAAATAACTCATGGATTTTGAGATATATGAAAATTAAAATTCTAGGCATTTTCAGGGCATATTTTCGGGCACTTTTTGGGATCATTTCAGTATCTCCTCCTTGTGAACATTCATCCTTAAATGTCAAAGAAACATACAAGAGAAGAGTAGTAATAAGGAGATCAGCCCCAACAAGAATTCAATAATACACTTTAAAACACCATTTTCAAAATCTCAACATAAGTGTAAATCATTATAAACTTGCCAACTTAAACATGGATGCATATGAATGACATAGGGCTTAAACATAAGACTTGGAATCATAGAAATAGACTTGATGTGCTACCATAAGCTTGAATAGAATGAAAGAGATATGGATATTGCATTTCCATGCCTGTACCAGCTCCTCGAGAGATACATACATATAGACGACTCCACCAAAAGGGCCTTGACGAACACCACATCGATATTAGTCAACTTCTTTACTCATCCATCCACACCTCCACTGAGACCTTCTCCTAAGTTAATTTATCCTCCACATAACCCACCATCGCAAGGCGTTATATGGCACTAGAGCCACCAACACATCTCCTCAACCTAGAAACATGAAGATCCAAACAAACCATAATCATATCCATTGGTAAATCCCATCCATATGCAACCTTACCAACTTCATCTATACACTATAGGACTCACAAACATAACTCATTTGTCAACCTTACTCACCTATTTCACTTATTGCCATGCACTACCATCTCCCCTTTGGAAGATAACCTCCATCCTGAAGTCTTTTCACCCAAAACTTCCAACTCTAATAAGGTGAAATCAAGGTCTTACTTAAACTAGACCTCCTCAACCAAAGAAGATTAGAACGACCAAGAACATTATGCTACCATTCTTAATGTCCCTGAACCTAACTTCCAATCTAACCAACCGATGGACCCCAACAGTCTGCTCCTTGCCTCCATTATCTACACACACTAGACTACTTAGAGAATCAACCATAATACTAGCCCTACCAGAGAAACTAATGCTTACTCATACCATAATTCTTAAGGAGCTCTAAGCACCTCCTTGTTACCCATCATTCACACTTATCATATTTAACAAATAGCCTTTTATTTCCCAAGACTTGCAACACTACCCTCAAATGATTCACAAGCTCTAAATAAATCAATATTTCGTTACTAGAGGTCACTACAAACATGCCAAGGTTGGGTTTTAAGACCCTATTCATAAAACCCATAAACACAACCAATGTATATGCCAACCAAACAACTCCACCAATATTAATAATGCTCACTTGGGGATAAAACTCAAACCAAAGATCAATCTTAGTGAAGTGACTAACGTATTGTAGTTGACCCAATAGATCAACCATCCTCAACCATTAATATTACAACCTTGCGAGTTCTACACTCATTGGAAACATGCTATGCAAGTAGCCCAAATTATCCCAAGACCTCCAACACATCAAGCTAAGTTTATCCAAGATCACAAGACATGACTTCTATGCAATAAGAACATGGGGCAACCCTTAGAGATCAATTGAATCCCTAAGACAAGAATGGACCTACCTCTTTTGCTACCACTTGATAACCTCCCACTCAAATACGAGTTCATTAGGGAGTTAGAATCTAACTCCACGAGTCCTACCACCCAAGGTGATACCATATGCATGCAACTATTCCATTCCAAGTACAATATCAAAATCCACCACATCAAATCTAACAAACCACAAGGCAAGACCTATTATAGTATGAACATGGAACAATACCTATGAACTTTCTAGCAACAATATACCCAAACAAGAGGTAAACACCAAAGGTTCGCATAACAACTCGGGGAGTACAAGAAGCCCACTAGCAACTAAAATAATAAAGAAAGAGACAATGGCAGACTTGCCCCAACAATGCATGCACATCTAAGTCAAGGAATCTTCAAGATACGAGTAACAACATTGAGCACCCCATCTACCTCTTGCCTTCTTTGAAAAGCACAGAATTGATTACATCCTGGAGCATCCCATTGATCAACATCACCACCTCTACCCTTTTTGTACCTATGAGGACAATCTATTATCTTGGTGAAACGACCCCAAAAAGTGACCAAAAATGTGTCTCAGAAGTGCCCGAAATCATAATTTCCATATATCTAAAAATTCATTTGTTATTTTGATAATGCAACTTCATATTCTTATTTAGGGGTCAAATAGAGTGAAAAATGGGTCCAATTCAAATTTTAAAGCAATCGTATCAAAATTCAAAAATTGCAAAAATGCAATTTAAGAGGGTCAACTTTGAAGGGGCATATCTTTTAGCACACAAAGAACTGGGTGGATCACGACCTATCAAATTAAATCTCTTTGAATCAAATTTCCAACGCACTTAGTTTCACATTATTTTGAGTTTGGACGAAGGCGTTATGCCTATTTTCGTGGAACCCATTTGTGCAGAAAATGCAATTCCAATGAGTAGTCCATTTTGGTCCTATTTTCTCATGACTTCGGTCCAAGACTTTTATGTCTTGGGCCTAAGGGTTCCCACACTTGAAAATAAATATGCTTATCCTTATTTAACCCTCATATCATCCTAAATATTCCCCAATACTAACCAAAACACTTAGCCAAATATTTACTCCCAAATTCAAGTCCCAAAACTCACGTTTTAGCATATTTGGAGCCCTAAATGTTGGATGTAATATTGGATTTGATGAGGGGTTTTGATGTGATTATCTAAGGGGGTGTTACAAGGTGTTGATTAATGGTTTTACAATAGATTTTCTTGCATGATTTTCATCTCTAAATTGCATAGTCTTTTACCCCTATTACATACCCACCAAGTATTTTATAAAATGTTTAGCTAGGATTTCTTGAGGAATTGAAGGTCCATTGCATGTCTTATAAGTTGAATGGTGTTATGATGATTATGTGATGATGAAATAATATATGTATGTGATTGCCAAATGATGATAAAAATGGAAGATATGTATATAAGGATGAAAGGAATGAATATATGTGTTTGAATCATGTAACGCACCTTTGGAATTGCAAGGGAATCATTGGGCTCTCATGTTGTTATGTTCTTTTGAATAGGTTGATGAGTTGTTGGATTCTTATGCTAAGGTTTATGCTCTTGTCAATTGTGAAAGCCTACTGGGAGGGTTTATGAAATATGTTACATGTTTTACCCTCTAGTGCAAGGCCAATTCCAACATGTAGGGGTTATGAGCTATGTTCTGCATCTATCCCTTATATACGAATGCAACTTACTTTTTATGAGGTTATGCTATTCTTTATGAGGTTGTGCTACTCTTTATGAGGTTATGTTACTCTTTATGAGGTTATGCTACTCTTTATGAGGTTATGTTACTCTTGATGAGGTTATGTACTATTTTGAGGTTATGTTATGTACTTATATCCACACGTAGGGGTTATGAATTATGTGATACCCTACCATCGTATTTGGTTTGAGGTTATGCAAGGTATACACATGTAGGGGTCATGAACCTATGCCACCTCTACCCTTATGTGCTATCCTTTTACTCATTTCTACATATAGGGGTTATGAACTATGATGTACTCCTTACCCTGATGTATGATTTGGGGTTATGCTAGGTACTCATGCTATATCCCTTACCCTCTAGTAAAAGGTATTTGGATGAGCTAATTATATTGTCTTATTGGGCTAAGTGAGCTATGTAAGAATGGTTATTTCAAGCATGTTTTACTTCAAGCATTGTTCATGCATGTCATATTGTTATATTATGCCTATTATTATGCATTTTGATTACATTGCCTATCTCTTGTTGCATTGCATCCCACATACTTAGTATATTCTAATGTACTAACGCATACTCTATGCCTATATGATATTATTATGTAGGAACCGGAGCTCCTATTGATTATTCTCGTGGCTAGACGGATTGTTCAAGTTAGCCTTTCAAGAGTCCTCTATTTCGGGGACAATGACTATTCTCTTATGTTATGAATTAAGACTCTCTTTCATTTATTGTATATTTATGGCCATGAGGGTAAGCCCGGTTGCTTTGCCTTAGCCCCCGCTTTGACTCATCTATGTTATTTAAGTATTAAACTCTCTCTCTCTCTCTCCCTTAGTTCTAAATCCCCTTGTTCATGTTTCTTATGTTGTTCTAGATTGCTTCCAAAATCAAAGAGGTGTAATGATATGCCATGAGGCTTGTTTGGGGTTCCTTTGGGTTCCCCATTTGCCGATCATATCTAGGCCCTAGGCTTGGGTTATGACTCTTGTGACCCTACTCTCCACAACCATAACAAGCATTGGTCTTCTTCAAGCATGGGCCACCATGGCATCTACCACATTTTGGGTACCTATTATAAAGTACCATACTACAACTAAATTTGGAACTTTCCCTCTTGGCCTCCTTACCTCTCCTCTTTCTCAATTTTTCCTCCTCCATTTGTTTGACATAGGTCATCAAGTGGGCAAAATTCATGTCGCTAATCAACATAGTGGATTGGCACTCCTCACTCACCAAGTCAGAGACACCCATCATGAACTTGTTCATCCTAGCCCTTAGTTCAGCAACCAATTAGGGAGCATATTTAGATAGTTGGTTGAACTTGAGGGCATATTCCCTCACACTCATAGCACCTTGTTTCAAGTTCATGAACTCCACCAATTTAGCTTCCCTGAGCAAAAGTAGGAAGAACCGATTAAGAAGGGCCACTTTGAACTCCTCCATATAACCACATTGTCAACCCTCTTCGCTTCCTTCCATTGGTCATGCCATATTTGAGCTACCCCTTTGAGTTGGTACACCATCAACTCCGCTATTTTATTCGGCCCAACACCCATCATATTTAAGATCTTGAAGACCTCATCAATGAATTCTTGTGGATCTTCATCTACTTTTGACCTATAGAACACCGAAGGATTCATCCTCATAAAGTCCCTCACCCTAGCTCCCGGGGTAGTAGCATAAGGGGCTTGGGTCCCTTGGTTGATTGTTTGGCGCCAACTTCGGCAAGCATAGGGATAGCATCCCCAAGCTCACCATTGGTATTTTGTTCCTCAGGAGTTTGGGCCCTTCTTCCTCGAGTGTTAGACATGATTTAGTATAGAAAAGAACAATTGTTAGGGGGAAAACTTACCATAACTCTATAGCAAGACTTGGAACATGAAGAAGGGAAACATTTCCTAAAATGTCTCATAGGCTTATTTTCATAGTCATGGCACGCTTCACAACCATGAATAGGACTCTAATCAACGTGGTGTGTTGGACTCTAATGATCTATCAACCTAGTGCTCTAATACCATCTTGGCTATGACCCAAGCCTAGGGCCTAGATGTGACCGGTGAATGGGAAACCCAAAGGAACCCCAAACAACCCTCTTATCACACACACATCCTTGGTCACAGAAGCAAGACAAACAACTGCAAAACATAAACAAGAGAAAATTGGGACTAAGGGAAAGAGAAAAGACAGAGTAATACTTAAACATCATATATAAGTCAATGCTAAAGTATAATACATAACTTGTCCAACAAACAACACTACACATAGATACTTTGCGGGGACCAAGACAAAGCAACTGGGCTTACCTTATTTTTTAAGTAGCAATAAAGAAGAAAGTGTCAATATATAGCATAAGAAACATAGACTGACATCCTCGAAATAGAGAAATCACCAACATACATTTGAATGTACTAAGTATGTAGGATACATTGCAACAAGAGATAGATAACATGATCAAAATGCATAATCATAAGCAATAAAAAGCATATTATATCAATATGACATGTATGAATGATACATAAAGTAAAACATGCTTATATAGAACATATTACATAGATAAGAATAGACCATCATCAAAGACAAAGCAACTAGCACTCGGAATCTAAGGGTTAACACCCCCTTGGTAGTGGTCGAGGTACTAACCCTCAAAAAGGTTAATGGACTTAACACCCTCCATCAAAGTGGTCAACATACCAACCCCTCGACAAGGTTAATGGACTTCACACCCTCCATTAAAGTGGTCAAGGTAGCAACCCCTCAACAAGGTTAATGGACTTAACACCCTCTATTAAAGTTGTCAAGCTACCAACACCGCAACAAGGTTAATGGACTTAACACCCTCATCAAAGTGGTCAATGTACCAACCCTTCGACACAGTTAATGGACTTAACACCCTCCATCAAAGTGGTCAAGGTACCAATCCCACGACAAGGTTATGGTCAACATGTTACACTATAGAGATACTAGCATATATATGCACTCCCTTCATCATCTATATACATATATTCATTTCATCATCATAACATCATTCAACTCGTAAGTCATTCTTTGGGCCTTCAATTCCTTAAGAAACCCTAGCCAGACATTTTGTCAAACACTTGGTGGGTGTGTAGTGCTAGTGTAAAATCATGCATGAAAATGCATTGTAAAATCATCAATCAACACTTCACAACACCCTAAGCAATATACATCAAAACCCCTCTTCAACTCTTACAATAAATCTAAGATTTATAGCTTAAAACACAGCAAAATAGTCACAATTTCACATAGCTTTATCATAGTGTATCTTGAATTTCATAATATGTAAGACCCATTTGTAAATCAAATTTACATCATGCAATTTGAGTAAAAGGAGGCTTAAATATCATGGGTGAAAGAAATCCACATACCTTAACCTTTGGAGAAACCTTGAAGAAGTTTAGAGATGGAGACTTGAAGCTTGAATGAAATCCTTGAAGAAATCCTTAAGATTGATCTTGAGTATTGAGACTTAAATTTAGGGTGAAATATGAGTCTAAGTGTTTGAGAGGATATTGGAGAATGTTAAGGATGATATGAGGGTAAAAGAAGGCTAAGTATAGGTATTTTCATGCATGGGGGAACTTAGGCCCAAGACTTAAAAGTCTTTGACCAATAAATAGAGCTGGACTACTTTTGTATAGGGGCACGTCGCGTGGAGGGCACTCCTAGATACTGTTTTGGGCTCACTTTGATAATTTGGATTTTTCTATGGTTGCTTTAGAATCAAGATTAGACCATTTTCCCTCTAAATTTGACCCCTGAACAAGAATATGAAGTCAAATTTCTAAAATAACGCAAGGATTTTGAGATATATGGAAATTAAATTTTGAGCATTTTTTAGGCACAATTTCGGGCACTTTTTGTGGTCATTTCACAACTACAATGGGATAGACTCTTCTTTAGGATTTATTTTAGTCTAAGATTTGTCCCCAAGTGAGGACAAGGGTAGGTGAAATCCCTAGGTGTTCTATCGGATTAGGAGTGAGCATTTAAGTAGTGGTGGAGTTGTTTGGTTGACTTATGCACTGGCTATGTTTATGGGTTTCATGAATAGAGTCTTAAAACCCTACCTTGGCATGTTTGTGGTGACCTTTAGTGGTGGAGCATTGAATTATGTAGAGCTTATGAACCATTTCAGGTTGTGTTGCAAGTCTTAGGGGATGAGATGTATTTTGCTAAATATGATAGGTGTGATTTGAGGGTTAGAACTCCTTGAGGACTATGATATAAGTGTGCATCGTTTTTGCCCAACAAGGCTAAGGTTGTGATTGTTGCTCTAAATAGTGTTCTTATAGGTACCCTAGCATATGTTGATAGTAGTGATAAGGAGGTGGCTAGGGAGGTCCATTGGTTGGCTAGATTGGGAGTTACGTTGGAAAGAGTTGGTAATAGTAGTATTGTTGTTGTTGATGGTTCTAAGCCTTCAATGGTTGATGAGTTAAAAGCAAAGCAAGATCTCGATTCCTACTTGTTAGAATCGAAGGCCTTAGTGAAAGAGGGCAAAGTGGAGGTTTTCTTCCAAGAGGGAGACGGTGCGCTTAGGTAACAAGGTAGGTTGTGTGTGCCTTGTGTTGATGGATTGAGAGAAAGGATCCTTAAAAAGGCCCATAATTTTTCTTATTCTATTCACCCTGGTTCTACCAAACGTATAGAGATTTGAGGGATGTGTTTTGGTGGGGAGGCATGAAGAGGGACATTGTCAAATTCTTTCCGATTAAAACCATATATGAGGCTGAAGATTATGCTAAGTCATGCATTCCTAACTTAGTGAGGTTGCATGTGGTTCCTTTATCCATAATATCAAATCATGGTGCTCAATTTACTTCTCACTTTTGGAGGTCCTTCCAAAGAGGTCTTAGAACCAAGGTAAAGCTTCGTACAGCCTTTAACCCTCAAATGAATTGCCAAGCCTAAAAAACTATCCAAACACTTGAAGACATGGTTAGGATTTGTGTATTTGAGCCTAAGGGTAGTTGAGATGATCATCGTCCATTGATTGAGTTTGTGTATAACAATAGTTATCATTCTAGTATTTGTATGAGTCCTTTTGAGGTTGTCTATGGTAGGCGTTGTAAATCACTAGTTGGGTGATTGAGGTAGGAGTGGTGACTTTGATGAGTCCAGATCTGGTTATGGAGAGGTAGGAGCGGTGACTTTGATGAGTCTAGATCTAGTTATGGAGGCCCTTGAAAAGGTAAGAAAGATTAGAGAAAGGTAGCAAACAGCCAAGTCGTCAAAAAAATCCTATACCGATGTGAGGAGGAGAGACCCTGAATTTAAGGATGGTGATAGGATCTATTTTAAGATTTCACCCATGAAGGGTGCGGTTCATCTTGGTAATAAGGGTAAGTTAAGCCCAAGGTATGGGAGTCCTTATAGAGTGTTGAGAAAGATTGTTAAGGTTGTATACAAATTAAGGTCGCCTATGAATAGGGATATGGTTCGTTTGGCTCTTCATGCTTCTAGGTTGAGGGGATGTCTTAGTGACTCTAGTTCTATAGAACTCTTTGAAGTTGTGGGTGTTGTGGTGGATAAGTTGGCTGGTGGAGATATTGGATGGGTGGATAGGAAGAGTTGATTAATAAGAATGTGGTGTTCGTCAAGGAACTTTGGAAGAATCATCTAGTCAATAGTTTCTCTCGGGGAGCCGGAGTGAGCATAGAGAAGCAATATCTGAACCTCTTTCACTCTATTCAAGCTTCGAATAATGCATGAAGTCCTTTTTTATGATTCCAAATATTATGTTTCAGCCCCTACATCATTTGCATGCATTCACGTCTATGGTGACAAGTTTATGATGATTTTGACACATATGTTGAGATTTTGAAATTTGTGTTTTAAGTATGTTGTTGCATTCTTGTTGGGGTTGATTTTTTCCTGATTACACTTCTCATATACTCTTCTTTGACATTCAGGGACAAATGTTCCCAAAAGTGCCCGAAAATGTGCATCAAAAGTGCTCGGAATCATAATTTCCTTATATCTCAAAATTCTTGCGTTATTTCAAAAATTAGACTTCATATTCTTGTTTAGGTGGTCAAATTGAGTGGGCAAAGGGTCTAACCCCAATTTTAGAGCGAACCAATCACAATTTCAATTTTCAAAGTGTCGATTTCCAATAAGGTATGCGCGTTGCTGGCACAATGCGCCAGTGCTTTATTTTGGTGCCAGTTTTCATGTTCGGTCCAAGACTTTCTGGTCTTGGTCCTAAGCCTTCCCATGTGGAAAAGTACCTATACATAGCATTATTTCACCCTCATATCATCTAAGACATTCCCAAATACTCTCTCAAACACTTAGCCAAATATTTCACTTCTAAATTCAAGTCTCAAAACTCATCTGGATCTTAAGGTTCACATTCAAACTTCTAGTCTCTATCTCCATTCTTCATCAAGTTATTCTCCAAAGCTAATGTATGTGGGTTTATTTCATGGGTTCCTTTAACCCATGATGCCCAAGCTTCCTTTAACCTAAAATTGCATGATCTAAAGTTGATTTACCCATGGATCTTATCTATTATGAATTTCACTGCACACTATGTTGGGGATTCATGAAAATGTGATTGTTTTAGCATGTTTTGAGCTATAAATCTAAGATCTATTATGAGATTTGTTGAAGGGTTTTCATGTATACTGCTTGAGGGTGTTAGCAAGTATCTATTGATGGTTTTACACTGAATTTTCTTGTATGATTTCACTCTTGAATTACATGGTTTTACACTAGCACTACACACCTGCCAAGTGTTTGATAAAATGTTCGGTTATGATTTCTTTAGTAATTGAAGGCCCAATGCATATCTTATGAGTTGAACGACTATATGATCATGAAAAAAATATATGTATATGATATTATCTCTATAGTGTTGGGAATTGACTATAAGTTGAATGTCTTTATGATGATAAAAGGAATATATGTATATGATGGAGAAAGAAATGTATGTATATGATATTATCTCTATAGTGTTGGAGATGACCAAGCCTCACTCAGAAGGTTGTAGGCCAGGTAACCTTATCGAGGAGTTTGTACCTCGATCGCCTTGCTCGGGAGGTGGCAGGCCCGTGCAACCTTGTCGAAGGGTTTGTACCTTGATAACCTTGCTAGGGTGTTTATACCTCATCAACCTTGTTGGGAAGTTTGTACCTCATAAACCTCATGAAGGAGTTTGTACCTCATGCGCCTCTCCAAGGAGATGGCAGGCCTTGGATTGCACTAATAATGGTCACTCCTTACACTTATATTATGTTCTACATATAAGCATGATTTTACTTCAAGCATCATTCATACATGTCACATTGCTATAAGCTTATTCATTGCCTATGTTATGCATTTTATTTATAGTGCTTATCAGTTATTACATTGCATTCTACATACTTTGTACATTCAAACATACTAACGCATACTTTATGCCTACATGATGTCACCATGTAGGAAATGGAGCCTGGCTTGAGCATCTCCATCCACGTGGCTAGTACGATTTCACTCAAGCTTGTTGGTGAGTCTGCCATTCCGGGGATTTTTCTTACTATCTCTTTCTATTTTCTAAAACTGTCTTTCTTTTATGTATACGTTGATTATGAGGGTGATTCCAGTTGCTTATCTTGGCACCTGCTCTTATCTATGTAGTAGAGGTGTTGCTGGACATGTCATATGTAATGTTATAAGCTTTAACTATCCCTTGACTCTTATAGTTATGATATAAATGATGTCCCTTAGCCCTGGTTATCCCTATTTCTACTCTTTTGTAACTATTTTATTTCTTCCGTGACTAAGGGTGTGTAATGATGTGCTAAGAGGTTTGCTTGGGGTCCCTTTGGGTTCCCCTCGCCCCATGTCACATCTAGGCCCTTGTCTTGGGTCGTCACAAGTTTGACTATTTATGCATGTTTTGAGCTATGAATCTTAGATCTGTCTTGAGATTTGATTAAGAGTTTTGATGTATATTGCATAAGGGTTTTACCAAGTGTTGGTGGGTGGTTTTACATTGAATATACTTGCATGATTTCACTTTTGAATTTCATGGTTTTAGACTAGCATTGTACACCCACCAAGTGTTTGATAAAATGTCCGGTTAATGTATCTTGAGTTGTTCAAGGCCTAATGCTTCAATTATGAGTTAATGACTTTATGATGATGAAAGGATGACATATATGTGTTGATTGCATGAAAAGCATCTATAGTGTTGTGAGTTGACCATTGCCAATTGAGGGGTGATGCCTCAATCACCTCAGATGGGGGTAGTAAGCCATCAACTAATTGAGAGGTTGATACCTCAATCACTTCTGGCAGAGAGTGGTCATGTCTGTCAACCAATTAAGGGGTTGATACCTCAATCGCCTCGGATAGGGGTGGTAAGCCAGCAACCAATTGAGGGGTTGATACCTCAATCAGTTCCGATGGAGGGTGGTCATGTCCATCAACCAATTGAGGGGTTGATTCCTCAATCACCTCTAAGGGGTGGTCTACCATAGATTCCAAGTACTAAGATGCTTGGTTTATGATGATGGTCTATTCCTACACATGTAATATATTTTATATATAAGCATGTTTACTTCTTCTTGTTTTATGCTATGTATAGACTCTTTTTTCTTTATTATATGCTTTGACTATGAGGGTGATCCCGATTGCTTATCTTGGCCCACTCTAAATTCAATGTTTAGGGGTATTGTTGGATAAGTTATGTAATGATGTTATGAGCCTTGACTCTCTTTGACTCTATGATATTTTATGATATAGAAGATGTCCAAGTTCTATGTTTAAAGGTGTTGTTGGACCAGTTATATAATGATGATATGAGCTTGACTCCCCTTGACTCCTTTGATGTTTTATGATATAAAGGATATCCCTAAGCCCCGTATCTCGTCTTTACTATCTCTTAGTGTTGTTTTATTGCTTCCGTGACCAAGGATGTGTAATGATATGTTAAAAGGCTTAATTGGGTTCCCCATTTACCATGTCACACCTAGGCCCTAGGCTTGGGTCATGACAGAAGTGATGAAAGAAGAATTAGAATCCATGAAAACCAACAAAGTCTAGGACCTAGTGGACCTTTGCCATGACCCGAAAGTGGATGTGATGGTACTTGCTTAACTCCCCTAGACAAGTGAGCCGAAACTTGCTCAATTCAAGATATATAACTTAAAGCTGAAGAGATAAAGTCTGAAGATAGGACAAACACTAGAAGATAATATCTATAAATCATCCCAGGACTATTGTCATATATACAAGCCTCTAAATAGCAATACCTAAAGAAAGTACGAGTGTAAAATGTCTATTCCTCAAATAGAACATAACAAAGTGTAGAATCCTTTAGGGTCAGATAGGCAGCTATCTCTCAAGTAATCTCAAAGCTCGAGCCTAAATCAGGAAAAGGTCTAACAAGGTGGATGGGGCTCACAACCTACAAAACATATAACAAGGAGTGATCACCATATATTAGGTACTCAGTAAGAAGATCTAAACATAAGTAAAGCATAAAAAACAAAATACTGCTTCCACACCAATCACATACCTCCGAACTATACACCTGCACTCAGAAAAATCTCGGCACAATAACAACAAGATACATATACAAACTATTCATCAGTTACTCTCAATAGTTGCCATAGGTTATAGATCA
>DF359347.1:49832-64297 GCA_000787875.1 Solanum virginianum
CCATGGAGGGAAATGGCAAAACCAGTCACTTAATAAATTTAAAATTGTTTCAGATACTTTGTACTCCACAAATGTGGAGTGCATACTACACATACCTTCATAAATGCAGAGAATTCATCTATGAATGTGAAGTAAAAGGGGAATAGATCTCCATGAGCACAGGTCCCAATCCCTTGAAGTGGAGGGTAAGTTTGGCTGCCAGATCTCCAACAAAATAGCTATTTTCAAACTCCGAATAGACCCCCATAGTTTCTTTAGAACCCAATACACAAAACCCAAACATGTAACCCTACCAAAAAATGAAGTTCCAGACTTAGTGGAACTTTTAGAATTCGATTTCGATGTCTCATCGACTTAAAACCAAAAAACTTGCTAAAACTAGTTTAAAACCCAAATACCCAAAATAATCTCAAAAACTCGAATAATTACAATGAGACCATTTCTAGTGTTAGTTTCACCATCTGAAATCACTAGAACTATCAAGATATTGATTAGAGCTTTTCAACCCCAAATGTTGATCAAAGTCAAACTAAGCTCTGAATTCAACTAAAAATCACAACTTTGGGCCCAAAATCTTCATCTTAGCTCCAAATTATCTTTCGTATGTTCTCCTAGACAAAATTTTGCATTCTAAAGCTAACAAAATTGCTTTTGCACATTTGAAACCCAAGATGATCTGAAAACTCAAAATTTCAAACTTTAAGCCTTGTAAAAACTCTTTTCTTTAGAAAAATTCCAACTTTTTGCAAGGTTTTTGAAATCCAGCTTTTCAACTCATCCAAACATGACTCAAAGCAACTTCTAGGAAGGGTAAAAGGTAATTTGATTACAAATACAAAAAAATGACCTTCAGGGTCATTATGTCATCCATCATTAAAAATAATGTTACTCTTAGAACATAAGGCAAGGGAACATACCTAAAACCTCAAACAAGCGAGCAAATTGGGATCACATATTAGACACCATCTCGCAAGTGGCCTCACTCACGAGTCGATGGAACCACTTAACCTTCACTAAATTTATCTCCCTTGATCTTAACTTCCTGACCTGCTTGTACGAAATAGCTATGGGCTCCTTCTCATAGATCAATTCTGGACTCAACTCCACCAAATTGAAGGATAACACATGAGAATCATTAGGAAAATAACGTCATACCATAGATATATAGAACACAGGATGAATGAAGGATAAACTAGGTGGCAAGGAAAGTTTATAGGCCACTTCTCCCACTAGCCCAAGGATCGCACAATGGCTAATATACCTAGGTCTGACCTTTCCCTTCTTCCCAAATCACATAACATTATTCTTGGGTGAAATCCTCAACCAAACCTAGTCACCCTCCATTAACTCCAAGGGTCAAACTCTTTTATCAGCATAACTCTTCTGATGACTCTAGCTGTCAATAACCTACTCTGAATCAAAAAACACCTGCTTAATGGCATCTAGAAGTAAATCAGTGTTAAGGCTATCAACCGCAACAGAATCAAACCAACCTATAGGTGATCTGCACCTCAGCCCATATAGTTCCTCAAAAGGGGCTATCTGACTCCTAGAATAATAACTATTGTTGTAAGCAAACTCTGCCAAAGGAAAATGTTAAATCCACCTCGCACCAAAATAAATAGTACAAGCTCTAAGCATATCCTCAAGTACCTAGTAGTTCTCTTGGACTGACATCTATCTATGGGTGCAAGGTTGTTCTCAAAACTAGTCTGGTACCCAGGTCATATTGCAAGGCCTTCCAGAAATAGGATGTAAACATGAGCACATTCTGACACAATAGAAACCAGAACCCCATAAAGTCTCACAATCTGACTAATGTAGAGTTAAGGTAACTTCTCCGTCATGAAATTCACCTTGACAAGGATGAAGTAGGCAAACATAGTCAATCGGTCCACCACCACCCATATGGAATCAAACCCACCAGTTGTAGGAGGTAAATTAACCATGAAATGTATGGTAATATGTTCCCACTTCCATTTGAGAATGGGCATCCTCTATAACTCCTCACCTAGCCTCAAATGCTCGCATTTCACCTACTGATATGTCAAACACCAAGCCACGAACCTTGATATATCCTTCTTTATGCCACATCACTAGTAGTGATGGCTCAAATCATGATACATCTTCCTCATCCCTAGATGAATAGAGTATCTAGCATAATGGGCCTTTTCTAGAATCATCCTAAACAAATTACCTACCTTAGTCACATAAATCCTGCCCCTAATCCTTAATACACTCTCTAAATCAAGTTTGGCTTCCTTAGCCTCCCCTCTAATCACTTTGACGCGAATCTGGCATAATTTTTTATCCTCAAATTGATAAACCCAAATTTGATCCATTAAGGAGGAACGAACCTCTACATAGGCAAGCACACCACCATCCTAAAAAATTTTTAATCTCATCAACCCATTATCTAATCTCTAAACATCCCTAGCCAAGGGCTGCTCCTCAATTCGAAGGCTACAGTACTCCCCATCTTAGAAGCCTTTCTACTCAAAGCATCAGCCACCATATTAGCTTTACCTGGGTGATACAACATAGTCAAATCATAGTCCTTCAGGAGCTTAATCCACCTCCTTTGCCTCAAATTCAAATTCTTCTAACTGAAAATATACTGAAAGTTGCAATGATTGATAAAGATATCGCAATGAACACCATATAGATAATGCCTCCACAACTTCAAGATAATCACAATAGTTGTCAACTCTAAGTCATAGGTAGGATAGTTCTTTTCATGGATCTTCAACTGTCGAGAGGAATAGGCAATCACTTTTTCTTTTTGTATCAAGACTCCACCTAAGCCAACCTTGGATGCATCATAATATACCATAAAGATAATACTCGCCACCAGCAAGGTCAAAATAGAACATGTGGTGAAAAGTACCTTGAGCTTTTGGAAGCTCTTCTCGCACTCTTTCGACCAATGGAATGGAATATTCTTTTGAGTGATCCTAGTCAATGGAGCTTCTACAAAAGAAAAGCCCTTAATGAATCGCTTCTAATAACCAGCTAGGCCCACAAAACTACAAATTTTGATAGACAAAGTAGGTCAAGTCAAACATTAAACTACCTCAATCTTTGTTGAATCAACCTAAATACCCTTCCTAGACACAAAATGACCAAGGAATACATCGAACTTAGCTAAAATTCACACGTGGAGAACCTAGCATACAACTTCTCCTCTCTAAGCTGCTAAAGCACAATTCTCAAGTGTTGCTCATGGTCTATAGACCAATATATCATCTTTGAGAATCTATACATGGTTAGAATACACTATTTATCAACTCCATAAATGTTCTCCGGATATTAGTCAGCCCAAATGATATCACAAGGAATTCATAGTGCCCATACCTCATCCAAAGAGCTATCTTAGGAATGTCATGAACCCTGAACCTTAGCTGATAACATTTGAATCTCAAAGCAATCTTAGAAAATACAGTTGCACCCTGAATTTAGTCAAATAGATCATTGATCCGAGGCAGAGGATACTTATTCTTAACTATCATTTTGTTCAACTGTCAACAGTCAATACACATTTTTATAGAACTATCCTTCTTCTTCACAAAGAAGACAGGGGCACCACAAGAAGATAAACTAGGGTGTATAAACACTTTACTCAACAAATCTTAGAGTTGCTCCTTTAGCTCCTTAAACTTGGTAGGAGACATAAGGTAGGGAGGACTAGAAATGGGCTAAGTGCTCAACCCAAGAGCAATGGAAAATTCAATAGTCCTATTAGGAGGTACTACAAGAAGGTCTGTAAGAAACACATAAAAAAAACTCTCAAATAATATGAATAGGCTCCATCAATGGTGGCTCAACATTGGTATCACAAGTAAAAGACAAATAAGTGAGACAATCTTGATCCACTAGCTTTTGTGCCTGAATATATGAAATGAGTTTGTAAGGATAAGAACCACTTGAACCTCGCTATATAATACTTGATCTACCTATTATAGCCAAGAGTCTTGGTATAACAATCAAGAATGGCCTGATGAGGAGAAAGCCAATCCATCCCTAATATAATATAAAAATCAAACATATTAAGAATAATCATGTCAACCCAAGTAACATGACTATTCAATAAAACAAGACAGGATCGGTAAACCTGATGTACCATTAAAGGATCATCTACCAAGGTACATACATGCATAGGCACAGGCGTACACTCATATAATAAGTCAATCTCACTAGAAAAAATATGCAAATACATAAGCATATATAGATTTGAGATCAAATAATATAGATGTGGCCTTGTGATAGACTGGTGCAATACCTATAATAATAACTGTAATGTCATAGCCTCGAGCCTCCCAAGAAAAAACATAGAAATGACCTTCTCTACCACTGGCTGCCTGAGTAGGACCTTTATCGCCCTGTTGTCCCACTGCAACACCTTTACCCCTACCCATAGTATGCCCACATCTACTGGTTTGTCTCTACCATGACCCCCAGTCTGAAGGGTTGTATTTCTAGCTAGAGGTGCCTAATCTCTAGCTGGTGCCATTGAATAAGAGCAATATAGCCCCACATGAGTCTGATAAGGGACATATCTAAACACATGGTCAAGAGAACCATACCCATAACATGATCGTGGGTTGGTGAAGAGAGAACTGAGAAGATGGAGTCAAGCTTGCAGGCTTCTACTGAAAGTTGAATGGTCGCTCTCTATGATTATATGAACCACGAGGGCCCTAACCACCCTATGTAGCCGAAAATGATATGTGAATTGGAACTTGGTGCTAAGAAGTACCATCCCCTCAGTGGAAGCCTCTACACCCTAATGAGGTACCTATGAAGTGACCTAAGGATTGGACCCTTTTGGGGTCCCCAAGCTCCTCTCTCAATAGCAACTTTGCCTCCATAGTAGTACCAACTATAGTCTGAAAGGATGCACCCTCATGTGAGGACCTGAACACATAGGAGTGAATGGAGAATGCCAATCCCTTCATAAATATGTGAACTCTCTCTACCTCTATAGGTATTAATGATAAAGTATGCTAATATAGTTGTTAAAGTCTAGCCTCATACACATTTACTACCATGCCTCCCTAGGTCAAAGTCTCAAATCTGGTCCTGCTCTCCTCATGAACACTCTAAGAAACAAATCTCTCCTAGAAAGCCTCTAAAAATACCTACCACTCGACTGTGAGGAGCCTGCCAGCCTGGAGCAAATATAAGATCGCCACCACTCCCGAGCCACCCTTCGCAACTATATTACAACAAATATAACTCCTCATGAATCTACTAGGCCCACGGCCTCCAATATCTCATAACTTAATGTAAGGAACTCATAATCAACCCCTTCCTTACCACCCTTGAACTAAGGTGATTTCATTTTCTAAAATTGCTCACATCTCTACTGATCGTCATCTGCAACACTGTCTCATAGGAAACTTGGGCTAAAGGAACCATCCAAGTTAGCATATCAACTAACACATACTGAGGCATATAAGGTGTTTGGCCCACTGAAACTGAATGATCTTCCACATACTCATCAAAATCATAACATTACTCCAGTACTTGAGGAGGAGGAATATCATCCTAGCTTATCCTTGTGGTACACCTCGATCAATGGTATCAAGCATTCCTATCCTCATCTAAAAAGAACCCTGAAGAGTAATAGGATCCTCGACCTCTAGAGGAGCCTAGAGCTGCCTAGGCTTGACTAGGGGCTCGGGTAAGAAACCTCGTTCTAGGAATAGTCCCACTTATTCATATCTTATGTTGTGCTTTGGACTGTATATTATGGTTTCCTTATCCTAATGGTTTCCTTGCTATATTACAAAAGATGCCTCCACGAAGAGCTCTCACACTGAGATCGGCCTGGCTAATGAGAAACAAGTTCCTCAAGGGCCTATAGAAGAGCCTATCTTTAATTGTGAATTCCATATGGCCTTTGCTATGCTTGTACAAATGGTAGCTTCCCAGAAATGCCAACGTTAACTCTTCTCGATATAGAATACTTGAGCCCCTATCTTTAATTGTGAATTCCATATGGCCTTTGCTATGCTTGTACAAATGGTAGCTTCCCAGACTAGGCAGCCTAATCTTCCTCCCCGCGATCATACTTTAGCTTCTAGGATAAGCCATTTCACCCAAATAAATCCTCCAGAGTTCTATGGGTCAAAGGCTGATGAGGATGGTTAAGAGTTAATTGATGAGCTCATTTAGGTTTTGACTGTTATAGGGTAACTTCTGAGGAGAAGGCTGAGTTGGTTACACATCAGTTGAAAGATGTGGCTCAAGTATTCTATATTGAGAAGAGTTAACGTTTGCATTTCTGGATTGTTTCTTCCCACTTGAACTTAAGAAATCATAGATGATACAATTTATCAACCTCAAATAGGGTGGTATGAGTGTGAAGTACTATGCCCTCACGTTCACAAAGCTCTCCAAGTATGCTCCTATACTTGTGGCTGCCCCCGTGCAAGAATACACAAGTTTATTTCTAATGTCTTTGATTTAGTTATGAAGGAATGTCATACACCCATGTTTTTTTGGGATATGGACATCTTCAGGCTCGTGACATATGTTGAACAGATCAAGGGAGAAAATCTCAAAGAGAATAGGGTGATTGAATCTAATAGGGCCAGCCCATTATGATGGTGGGTTCTTCAACTCCAAGAATGGTGATGGTTATGTTGCTTCCAATAGGGCCAAGGTTCTAAAGCAAGGTTTGGTAGTGCTAGAATGCTTCCTCCCAAGGCACAAATTGATGGTGGACCATTGCTTCCTCGATGTGACAAGTGTGGAAAGGCTCACCCCCGGAATTGCTTATAGGGTTCAGGTGATTGCTTCGGGTGTGGAGAGATGGGTCACAAGCTTACTGATTGCCCAAAGGAATAGAATAAAGCTCAAATGGTTCACGTTAATCAAGTTCAACCAAGAAACAATAGGTTCTATGCTTTGCATGCTCTATAGGAAGTAGATGAAGCTCTGAATGTTGTGCTCGGTATATTGAAAGTCTTTGATTTTGATGTTTATGCTTTGCTTGATCCGGGTGCCAATTTATATTTTCTGACTCCTCTGTTAGCTATTAAGTTTGGTTTGAGTCCTAAAATCTTAAGGGACCCTTCTGTGGGTGAATCTATTGTTGCTCATAGAGTCTATCGAGGTTGTCTTGTCACTGTTTCACATAAAGTCTTTTTGTGTGATCTTGTGCAACTCAAGATGTTTGATTTTGATGTTATTCTCAGGATGGATTGATTATATGCTTCATATGCCTTTATATATTGTAAAACTTGGAAAGTGAAGTTCCTGTCATGACCCAAGCCTAGGGCCTAGATGTGACATGGCAAATGGAGAACCCGAGGGAACCCCAAACAAGCCTCTTAGCATATCAATCAGACATCCTTGGTTGTCGGAGCAAAACATCAACAACAAGAGACATAAGGAAGGGAAAAAGGTACTAAGGGAAGTCTTAGGTAACCATCAAACATTCAAGAGTCAAGATTATAGCATAATTACATCAATTGTTCTAATAACACCTCCAGCATAGATTGGGCAGGGGTCAAGACACTTTTTGGGCTCACCCTTATAGTATCAAATGCTCAACATAAGGAGATAACTAAAGCAAGAGTACCATAGCTAGTGTCCCCAAACTTGAGGACTCACCAAAGCTTATCTTCATGATGCCAAAACAAGCCACGTGGAGGATGATCATGAGGTGCTCTGGTTCCTACATGGTAACATCATGTAGGCATAGAGTATACATTAGTATGTTTGAATGTACTAAATATGTAGGATGCAGTGCAACAAGACATAAATCAATATAGTAAAAATGCATATTCATAAGCAATGAATAAATATAATATCAATATGGCATGCATGATGAATGCTTGAAGAAAAACATGCTTGTAAAGCATACATCTTGTATAGGACATAATATATGTGCGGGAGAAGACCATAATCATAGACCAAGCAACTATTACTTAGAATCTAAGGCATGTCACACATTTTGAAGGTTATTGAGTTACTCACCCCTCAATATTGTAGTACAGGCATATCACCCCTCGACGTGGTAGTATGGGCATGTCACCCCCTCGAGGAGGTGGTCAAGGCATGTCACCCCCTCAACAAGGTGATTGGGCATGCCACCCCCCCCAAAAGGGTGTGGTCAACTTGCAAAACTATAGATACTTTCATTAATTCAATATATACATACAATCCCTTAATCATCATATAGTTACTTGATTCATAATCTATGCAATAGATCATCCATAACTCAAGAATCCTTGTCAAGACATTTTATAAAACACTTGGTGGGTGTGCAATGCTAGTGCAAAACCATGAAATACAAGAGTGAAGTAATGTGAGAAACTTTAATGTAAATCAATCTACCAACATATAGTAAAACACTCATATAAGACACCTTGAAATCTATCACCAAATCTCATAATAGATCATAGCTTCATAGCTCAAAACATGTATAGTCACAATAGATAAACCATCTCATAGTATAAGCTTGAAATAGGTAGACTGAATGATATAGAGTTGAAAAATGACTAAGTATAGATGTTTTTACGCATAGGTGGGCATGGGACCAAGACCTTAATATCTTAGGCCGAAACAGAAAAATCAAGGAAGTACAAACACAACTCCGTGACTAGTCCGCGTTGCGAAGGCATCGCGGATGCCTTTTGTTTACTAAATTTTTGTGAAAATGAAATTTCGCTACGGGTCCTCTAAAATCGGGTAATACCCATTGCCCACTCAATTTTTCCCCCGATCAAGCATATGTAGTTAGATTTTTGATATCACACACGAATTTTGAGATATATTAAAATTACGATTATGGGCATTTTCAAAGCATAATTTTGGGGCATTTCAATATCTCCCTCTTGGGAACATTCGTCCCTGAATGTCAAAGAAGCGTATATGAGAGAAGTAATCATGAGGACTTCAACATGACATATGAATGCAACAAATGCATTTAAAATTGTTTCAAAAACTTCAACATAAATGTCAAAATCACCATAACCTTATCAATATAAACATGCATGCAAATGACATTAAGGCTGAAACTTAAGACTTAAAATCATATAGGGGAACTTAAATTAATATATCTAGCTTGTGTAGAATGGAAGATAAATTGGTAATGATTTTGCATGTCTGGCTCGGCTTCCCATGTGGCACTTTCAACTTGTTGGTTCTCCAAAGGACCTTGAAGGAAGCTACATCCTTGTTTCTCAACCTCTTCACTTGTCTAACAAAAATTTCTACCAAAACCTCCTCATAAGTCAAATTATTTTCTACCATACCCACAGCATCCAAGGGCACTATAGCACTAGGGTCACCCACACACTTTCTCAACATGGACACGTGGAAGACCGGATGAACCATATTCATATTAATGGGCAACTCCAACTCATAGGCCACCTTACCAATCCTCCTCAGCACTCTGTAAGGACCCACAAACATTGGGCTCAATTATCCTTCTTGCCAAATCGGACTACACCCTTCATAGGAGAGACTTTCAAGTAAACCCAATCACCAACCTTAAACTCAAGAGCTCTTCTCCTCACATCGGAATAGGAGTTTTATCTAGTTTGGGTTGCTTTCAATCTATCATTTATCAACCTAACCTTCTCCAAGGCCTCCATGACCCAATCCTTACCTAACAAAGCCATTCCCCCACTTCAAACCACCCAACTAGGTATCTACAACGCCTACCATAAAGAGCTTCAAAAGGAACTATACCAATGCTTGAATTGTAGCTATTGTTGTAAGCAAATTCAATGAGTGGAAAAAATTCATCCCAACTACCCCTTAAACTCCAAAACACAAGCTCTAAGCATATCCTCAAAGGTTTAGATAGTTCTCTCGGCTTGGCCATCCGTTTGACGGTGAAAGGTCGTGTTAAGCATTACCTTGGTACAAAGACCTCTTTGGAAGGACCTCCAAAAATGATAAGTGAATTGAGCACCATGATCTAAAATGATAGACAAAGGCACCCCATGTAATCTAACCAACTCATGAATGTATAATTTGGCATAATCTTCGGCACCATAAGTAGTTTTGACCAATAGGAAATGAGCCGACTTTGTCATTCTATCAACCATAACCAGAATAGAATCAAAATGCTTTCTAGTCTTAAACCACCCAACCACAAAATCTATGTTGATCTCCTCTAACTTCCATGAAGGAATCTCTATGTCTTAGGTTAGTCCACCGGCTTTTGATGTTCGGCTTTTACTTGTTGGAAATTGTGACACCCGAATATGAAGTTGGCAATGTCTCTCTTCATACCACCCCACCAATAGACTTCCCTCAAATCTTCATACATCTTTATAGAACCTGGGTGAATAGAATAGGAAGAATTATGAGCCTCATCTAAAATCTTCTTTCTTAAGTCATCAACACTAGGCACACACAATCTACCTTGGTACCTAAGGGCGCCATCTCCTCTTGGGAGAAAACCTCCATTTTACCATTTTTCACCAAGGTCTTAACTCTAATAGGGTGGGGTCAAGATCTTGTTTTGCTTTTACCTCCTCAATCAAGGAAGACATAGAACCATCAACAACCACTACACCACCATTATCAACTTCTTCCAACATAACCCATAATCTAGCCAATCGGTGGACCTCTCTAGCCACCTCTTTGCCACCATCATCAACATGAACTAGACAACCCATAGACACCCTACTTAGAGCATCAGCCACAATATTAGCTTTCCCGAGGTGATAATGCACACTTATATCATAATCTTTAAGAAGCTCTAACTAAGTTCTTTGTCTCAAGTTAAGATCCTTTTGGGTCAACCTATATTGGATACTTTTATAATCGGTAAACACATCAACATGAACTCCATACAAGTAATGACGCTAAATTTTCAAAGCAAATGTTGCGGTTACCGATTCAAGATCATGGATGGGATAATTCTTCTCAATCACTTTAAGTTGTCTAGAGGCATACACTATCACCTTACCATTTTGCATCAAAACACACCCTAAACTGATTCTTGAGGCATCACAATATACAACAAACCATTCTAACCCTTCCGGTAGAGACAAGATAGAAGCAGAGACAAGCTTATCTTTCAAAGTTTAGAAACTCTTTCCGCACTCACTGGTCCACACAAATTTTGCCTTCTTTTGGGTCAACTTAGTCATAGGAGAAGCAATAAAAGAGAAATGATTTACAAACCTCCGGTAATAACCTACCAAACCCAAGAAACTTCTAATATCCAATGGAGTCAAAGGTCAAGGCCAATTTCTAATCACCTCCATCTTCTTAGGATCTACCTTAATACCATCACCCGACACCATATGTTCTAAAAATGCAACCTCTTTCAACCAAAACTCACATTTTTCATATTTAGCATACAACTACTCCTCCCTTAAGATTTGCAATACCATCAACTGATTCACATGCTCCTCCTCACTATGGGAATAAATAAGGATATCATCAATAAAAAATACTACAAACAAGTCAAGCTAGGGTTTAAAGATTCTATTCATAAGATCCATGAATATAGCCGGTGTATTAGTCAACCTAAAGGACATAACCACAAACTCAAAGTGCCCATACCTAGTCCAGAAAGCTGTCTTGGGTGTAACACTACCTCAGTTTCACTTGGTGATACCCAGAAAGTCAATCTTAGAGAAGTGACTAGCCCCTTAAAGTTGATCAAAAGGTCATCAATCCTTGGTAGAGGGTATTTATTCTTGATGGCGACTCGATTAAGTTGCCGGTATTCAATGCACATTTTAAGAGAAACATCTTTTTTCTTCACAAACAACGCTGGTACACCCCAAGGTACATACTAGGCCTTATAAAATCCTTCTCCAACAAATTCCTCAATTGCTCCTTCAACTCCGTCGAGGCCATACGATAAGGGGGAATAGAAATGGATTGAGTATCAGGAAGAAGGTCTATACCAAAGTCTATTTCCCTTTCAGGAGGAACATCAGGAAGCTCATCAGGAAAGACATCAAGGAACTCATTAGCCACCACAACCAAATCTATAGGAAGGACTTTGGACCCAACATCCCTATCCCTCACAAGATGATAGAGACAACCCTTAGAAATCAACTTTTGGGCTTTAAGACAAGAAATAAATCTACCCTTGACCACCACATCACAACTTTCACACTCAAGGACAGGATCATTGGGGAATTAGAATTTGACCCTACTGGTTCTACAATTAATAGAAGCATAACATGCATGCAACCAATCCATCCCAAGAATGACGTCAAAATCCACCATATCTAACTCAAAAAAATCATAAGGCAAGATTTTTCAAATATGAATACAGAATAATTTCTATAGACTCTCCTAACAACAATAGACTTACCAATGGGTATAGACACTTCATAGGGTCCACACAATAATTTGGGGTTAACATGAAGCTTTTTGGTAACAAAAGGAGTAATAAAAGAAAGAGTGGCACCCGGGTCTATCAAAGCATACACGTCAAAATCAAAAACCTTTAACATACTAATGATGACATCGGGCACCTCATCTACCCCTTGTCTTCCTTGAAGAGCATAGAACCTATTTTATCTTGGAGCACCCCCTTGTTGGCCTCCTATTCCCTTTGGACCCGTATTTTCACTTTGGCCTTGTGAACGACCATCTCTACCCATGTTTTGATTATGAGGACAATCAATCATGTTATGACCCACTTCACTACATGCTGAGCAAGCATTAGAATTCTTCAAACATGGACCACTATGATTTTTTCACACCTTGGACACCTAGAATTTGGCACCCCACCACCACTACCTTGGAATCTTTGATTATCATTAGCAAACCTCTTATTAGGAAGATTGGAAGACCCTTGTCCTTGGACTTATGGCCTTGAGGAAATCGGACACCCTTGGGATTTTGGAATCCACCTTTAAAACAGGCCCTCATGGCCTCCTCACTTCTTCTCTTTCAACTTTTCCACCTCTAGTTGTTCGGCATAAGTCATGAGGTGAGAAAAATCCATATAACCTATTAGCATAGCGATATGACACTTCTCATTCACAAAGTCAGACACACCCGACACAAATTTATTTATCCTAGACCTTGGCTTGGCAACCAATTGTGGGGCATACTTGGAGAATTGGTTGAACTTGAGGGCATACTCCTCACACTCATAGACCCTTGCTTTAGATTCATAAATTCCATCATATTTGCCTCCCTAAGCTCAATAGGAAAGAACCAGTTGAGAAATGCCACTTTGAATTCTTCCCAAGTGATAGCATAATCGTTCCCCTTCTCTATTTTCCATTGAGTGAACCATATTTAAGCCAGCCCTTTGAGTTAGTAGGCCGCCAGCTCCACCTTTTCCTCTGAGTTAACCCTTATAATAGACAACACCTTATACATCTTATCAATGAATTCTTGTGGATCCTCACCCACCTTGGATCCATAGAACTCTAATAGGTTCATTCTAGTAAAATCCTGCACCCTTGAGGCCAGAGTAGGAGGAAGAGGGGCTTGGAGCCCTTAGCTAATTTGTTTAGTCATGGCATAGGCCAACATAGTAATAGCATCCCGAAATTCTTTATGGGGCCACTCCCCCATCTTGAGGAGATTGAGGAGCGGGAGGGGTCGATTACTCCTAGGGAGTGCAGGCTCTTCTTCCTCTTGAGATAGGCATGATCTAAATAGTAAAGAACATTCATTAGAGGAAAAAGCCTTACCTTACTTCAAAAGCACGACATAGATCATGAAGAATGAAAACATTTCCTAAAACGCCTCATAGTCTCTTACTCATAGTTGAGGTACACTTCACAACCATAAACAAGACTCTAATCGATGTGGTGTATTAAATCTGAGGACCATTAAAGACTTAGTGCTCCGATACCAAGTTTATCATGACCTAAGCCTAAGGCCTAGACGTGATACACCGAATGGGGAACCTGAGGGAACCCCAAACAAGCCTCTTAGCATATCAATCACACATCCTTTGTCGTGGAAGCAAAACATCAACAGCAAAAGACATAAGAAAGGGAAAAGGGACTAAGGGAAGTCTTGAATAACCATAAAACATTCAAGAGTCAAGATTATAGTATAATTACATCAATTGTTCCAACAACACATCTAGCATAGATTGGGGGGCCAAGACACTTTTTGGGCTCACCCTCATAGTATCAAATGTTCAACTCAAAGAGATAACAAAAGCAAGTGTAGCATAGCTAGTGTCCCCGAACTTGAGGACTCACCAAAGTTTATCTTCAAGATGCCAAAACTAGCCACGTAGAGGATGATCGTGAGGTGCTCTGGTTCCTACATGGTAACATCATATAGGCATACAGTATGCGTTAGTATATTTGAATGTACTTAATATGTAGGTTGAGGTGCTCCGATTCCTACATGGTAACATCATGTAGGCTTAGAGTATTTCTTAGTATGTTTGAATGTACTAAGTGAAATGACCCCAAAAACCACTAAAACTATGCCTTAGAAGTACCCAAAATCATAATTTTTATATATCTCAAAATCTATGCGTGATATCGAAACTC
>DF359346.1:3445-18828 GCA_000787875.1 Solanum virginianum
TGTGGGCTCGCTGTTGTTTTCTATTTCAGGTGGCTAGTCAGTAAAACAAAGAAAACTCTGCCCAAATTTTCTGAAAATGAATAGTAACTTATTTTGGATTTTGATTTGATTTATGTTTTGGGCACCCCAACGGGTGTCAGTCACGGCCCCTAAATTGGGACGTGACAGTCTTGTGGATGTCCCTGACACTTGGAAATTTTTTCTGAAAGGTGGGTCATTGTACAAGAGCTGACCACAAGTCATAAAAGAAACCATGACTCATGGATGTCAGTCATGGATGGATATCCAAAACTATGAAAATTGGGTTCAACAGGATGAAGTCTCTTTAAGAGCAATAGAAAAATCCATGAACTACATGCAGATGATGGTCATTGCATGGGGTCAGTGTAACATGAAATTTGACTAAGACATGGGAGAAACCATGAGGGTGTTCTATGGGTCATAGAGGGCAGGACAGGCCTGCAGAGTTGGTTATGGTTCGAGATTCAAAAGGGGGTGATTTTATCCCAATTCCTATGAGAATAAACACAACTAGTAAAGGAACTATACGTTGTAGAGATGGGCTTTATGGACGAGGTCATGCAACATGGAAAAGTGACCCTAACTTCCACGAGAGACCTCTATGATATGTGAATAGATCTATGGACCATACATAGGTCTCGTAGACCTTATCTGGGAGATTTTAATGAAGGAAAATTATGTTATTTTCTATCCTTCTAACCCCTAAACTACATCATTTTGATCCTATAACTACCAATAACCATCATAACAAGGAGACTACTGATTCCAAAATCCAAGGTGAACTAGCATATTTTGGGCCACAATGGATATTTCTTCCTTTATCTTGGTCCATTTTGTTTTCAAACTCAGAATTCTTTTATTTATTTATTGGTTTTAGTTTTGAGGTTACATCTCCAATGATTAGACTGGTAATTAGATGTTTTGGTACAATGACTTTCAGTTCTTGGATAGTATTAGCAATAGGAGTTCATTTGATGAATTATTTAACCAAATCCATTATTTCAGTGAGTTTGATTATTTTATGCATCTTTTTCCCTTGTTGTATATGTGAAATTTCTAATTCTTAATGATAGAGAAATAGTTTGAGTATTTCTTTTAAATAACAAACACTGTTATTCAAGCAAAAGAAGAGGAAAATAGAAACAAAAATAGTTATTCATTTCAATTAGACAAATCTAAGACGTGTATTTCATTTCACTTTATTGCAGTACTTCTATAAAGACAATTAAGAGAAATAATTCTGATATCCTATACAAATGATGTAAATAGAATTTCTCTCATTTATCTTTCTACTTCCATTTTTTAAAATTTATTAATGGGAAAGTCACCAAAATTAGGGTAATAATACAACTTATATTGTGTTTTTTTACCACTTGAATATTAGAAAAAATCACTTATAAATATAATAAGATTTTTTTATCACCGCACGAAGCGCGAACAAATTCACTAGTTATATAATAATCTAAGGAGGGGAGCATGAGTTCATATGAACCTGGTTACTACCCTCTCCCTCCCCCATGTGCCATATATGCCCCTACAAGAACGTAATCCATGTCTAATGAGTAAACTGAACTCACAAAATGAAAAGATAATATTCATTTGATCTTTACATCGTATCATATATAACTAAAAGTGGGAACAAAAAAGTTGAAAGCTAAAATACCAAAATACCCCTACAAAATTAAGTTACTACAATAATGCCATTAAAAGTTTTTTTTAAAAAAAATATCCCTATTTTTATTGTATTTTGTACCAAAAGGTTAATTTAATTTCTAACAAATATCAATTAATTATTAGATATATTACCGTAAATATGCTTAATAAATCACACAAGACTTGAATGAGTTCATGCATCTACAAAAACGTAAAAGAAACTTTAGTCTTGTATGTCTTTTGCACTACTCTTAATTAAGTATAAATTTACAACCAATGCAATATCTATTTGAATTCGTGACTACATTTATTGGAATTTTTGTTTTGGATAACTAATCAGTAGAACACTAATTGTCTCAGACATATTATAAATTAAAAGATCCAATCCACTAAACATGAAGCATCTAAAAAATGGAAGTGCATGGTGGTAATATAATGGAGCTAAAAGCATATAAAAACTTATTTCTTGATGCATTTTTTTCCACAATAATCATCTTGCTTTTCATCAATTCATCTTTATGTATGTAATTTTTTTAAAAAGTGGACAACTGGGACTTAGGAGCAGTTAAAGCGCATTTGAACACATCAAAAGAAATTGCTTCAGTGATTGAAAGTCATAAAATTTAGGGATGAGGATACATGTAAAGGTATAGCAATAGTCGCAATCAACTTTATCTTCAATGTCCTATATTACTCTATAATGATTTATTGTCATCAGATTTTTTATTCAGAAGATGAATCTGA
This sequence comes from Solanum virginianum, assembly GCA_000787875.1. Classification (NCBI taxonomy): domain Eukaryota; kingdom Viridiplantae; phylum Streptophyta; class Magnoliopsida; order Solanales; family Solanaceae; genus Solanum; species Solanum virginianum. The sequence goes on from DF359346.1 coordinate 5,864, forward strand.
ATGAACCTCAAATTGTTCAAATGAGTTTGGACATGTTTCAGATCTTCATAGCAATGATTTTTTAGGAATATTTTATTATGTTTACTATAAATATTTGAACAAGACATTCATATGTGGTCGAAAATGTCTAGTTTTATCATATTATATTATTAGTATTATTTTATTGATCTCAATAAAACTAAGTTAAACATTGTGAAATTATATGTTAGATTTGTTGCTTCTCCTTTAAAACTGTTAAAGTCGCAACCTAAAGGATAAGAACCTCACGAAAGTATCTTATGTACATTACTTAAAGAAATTGAGTTTTTATGATATCTTTTTCTTAGCTAATTCATGATCTGTCCCATCATCTCAACCTCATAGAAACTACAAGATTATCTTGAGGATGTTTTTGGCATTCACGCGTTACAGATCAACTACGAAAGTTTGTTGTCTACTCTCAGGATGGGAGGAAGTTATGGTCCACGGAGGAAAATGACTTCTTGAAATTAAAGAGTGGGAAGCTTGATAGTTGAAAATTGTTGAATTACAAAATCATCCTTCAAATCATATTATACTAATTAATTAACTGAAATTCAAATTTACTACTAGCCAAGCAAATGGCAGTAAAATTGTTACGACTTCTTGATTAAATTCTATAAGTGAATATTCAAAGGTCTTATTCAATTAAATTTTAATAATTAAGTATTAAATAATACTTTTAATAAATAGAACGAGTGGCATTTAGTGAAATCTTATAAAATTCTAAATAATTATAATATTAACTGTTGTAAAACATTTGAGTTTTCTTCACCTAATTAATTAATGAAAAATTATCTTATAGAATGGAGATTATGTATATGATAGGATGATGGAGATTTAATGAGATTATATTAAATCATAAATTAAACAATTGCTTCTAGAACTTTTGAGTTTTCCTCAACTAATAACTTGAAATAATGATAAATTGCTTTATATTACATATTCAATTTTGATCTTTAATTAATCGTTTTATAAAATAACAACATTTTTCGTTTAAATTTTACAAAAACGGGGTCTTCAAAATTTTATATGGCTTATATCATATGTACTATTTGTCATTTGAAACACACGTGCAACGCACATGTCCAAAACTAGTGTTCAAAAAAACAAAAGATAAAGATTGTTTGAGTTCTATTCATGCGAATCATGATAGAACAATAAAAATTGTTGAACATTTTTTTTAGTTCCATTGTCTCTTCACATACAAATGCCTTGAATTTCACCAGAAGTACAATAGTGTATATCAAGGATGCTGGCTTTAAGTTGAAAAAAAGTATTATTACATTACAAAATAAATCTTAAGTGTAGGAATTATTGTTTTTTGCAGTGTTTTAAAAGATGATTTCGAAGCGAGTCTCGAGGCAGAGCATACCAAAAATACTCTTGGTGCAGATCCATAAGGTATACACTCCACAACTTGAGGCGTAAATTGTGAGAGTAAAAACATAAATGCCGGATGTAAAAATGAACCCCTGGGCGTCAAATTTTATTGTTATTATTTTAAAACTTTTTCTTCTATAAACCATATTTTTATGTAATAACCCTCCAAGTCATTTTATCTCCTCATTCTTTTAAGTGTTTAGAGCTTTTTTGTAGCGATCCAAAGTCATTTATGACCTATTGGCACAGGTATCTTGGTCACCTAGTCATTCATTTGGATTTGGTGTAGTTTTCGTGTGGGAAAGCCTTTATAACATGAAAGGTGATTTTCGGGCAAAATTGCAAAACAGTCTCAAAATGAAATTCTGACAATCGCATCAGCTCCAAAATACTCAAATTAGGCTAGAAGTATGGTTAGTTCGAGCACCAATGCCTTCGATATGAGTATTAGGCCAATTGGCATTTTGGTTGTTGAAATTTGGCCCAAAGTTGACTTTGGACAACATTCTTAGAAAATGCACTCGGAGAACATTTTGACAACCCGATTAGCTCTGAAATGTTGTGTTTCATCTAGAATGACCTTTTGTTTGACTCTCGAGGCATTTGGACTTATTCTGAACCCTTCGCTAGATTTTGATTAAAAATGATAGCTGGAGTGGGACCCACATTTAGTCGTAATGACCTCGTATGAAAATTTTAATTGCGCCATTGAGTCTAGAACATCGATTTTGATAGGGTAGCATAGTTTGTTTGCGTGCATGAGGTTCCAGACAAATTTTGAGTACAACAACAATAATAACAACATACACAGTGGAAGCCCACAAGTGGGATCTGGGGAGGATAAAATGTACACTGACCTTATCACTTTCTCATGGAGATAGAAAGGTTATTTTCGAAAGATAGATAAATTTAGAGTACCCCATTGAAAATTTTTAACTTGGTGAAAATCAGCATTTCATCAGCTAACATCTGATGCAGGAGAAATTGTTATCCACGACCGCAGATCCCAGGCCATGATCACGGAGATCAACCTTTTTTGTTCTCCTCTGACACTGCGATCACAGAGGTCTAGAACCTTTGTGCTCTATGATCGCGAAGGTGTCCATATTTGTACTCCACAATGACAGGCAACTGTGCGTGCAATCACGGAGGTCTTTTCAGTTGTATATATTATATACACTCTAGTTCAAACTCAGCTCAATTGCTAAACTTCATGATTTGATTTCTCCACCATTTCAAGTCCAAATTGGATGATTCAATGGTCAACTTGAAGTGATTTTTGCGAAGAACATGAGCTTGAAATTTGAATTGGAGCCTCTGTTTGAGGTAAAATTACAAATTTAGCTGGTGTGATGCATCATTTTCAAGTTGGATTTTTGAGGAACTTTGGGAGGTGATTTCTAAATCCATTCAAGTTTGTTTTCAAAGATATACTTTAGGCTAACTTGTGGATAGTTTTGTAAGAAATACGTTGATAAGCTCAAATTTTGGATTGGAATTTCCTATTGGAGTAATTCTCTAATTTAGCTGCTGTGTTTTGGTATTTTTAGAAAATGCATTGGATGCTTCATTGGAGGTGATTTAGCCGAACTAGCTGCTGTCCCTTTTGTTGAAATTCCCTTTTATTATGAATATATTGTTTGATTCAAATTCCTTTGTTTTGACCTTGAATTATGCCTCATTTTGGGGGTACAAGTTCCTGGTTATGTTTGTAACCCTATTATAGAGTTATTTTGGGATTTTGTTGTGTGTCCCATAATCCCATTTTTTATTCAATTTTAGATCTGACTTCAAAAATTATGTTCTTGATGTCAAAATGTTTGTTTTGTCATATAGATCGATAATTCGTAAGCATGAAAGCAGTTGGAGGTGTTTCAGGCACGTTAGATATCGTAGAGTGGTTCTAGAGCGCATGTGATCGGCTTTGAGGTAGGCAGTGGTCTCCGACTTTGACTAATCCCATATTGGTATTGTCTAGTATGCATTTCATGTTAATTTGGATTGTATTTTCCTTGCATCTCATTTCTTTCCATTCTATCTCGTTCTCGTGATCCTCGGTTGAGCATTACACTAGCAAAGTTCTTTGTAGAACTTTGTTTAGGATTGGAGTTGGATTATGTCTTGATTTGCATGTAATACCTCTTTTGGGGAGATGGTATATGGCCTTAGAATAAGATTAAGATTTAGTATATGGTTGTAGACCTTTATAGTGGTTATAGTTAGTCTTGAGTTCAGCTGGGTTTATTAGTTGCGGTATGCTTTAGCTAGTGGTTGAGTTTTTGGCAGACTACTGTGTCCATAGGTTGTCTTATTCGTAGTTCATTCTGGGTTGGAATTTATGGTATTAGGCGAGGTTTGCTATTGAGTAATGCACCGAGTATAGATTCTAATATTTAAGAGGCTTACTGTGGCCACGGACTAGTTCAGCTAGCTTAGTTATGGACTTGGTGTAGGCGATGGTTATTGTGACAGACTTTGCCTCCTAACTTGCCTTTAGCCATTTGGGGCTCTATAGCTATACCCTTAGCTGATGGCTTATAATGTCTCCCTTGTTTATATAAATATTATTTTATTATTTTTTGTTGTTAAGCCTGAGGCCTTGAATTTGGAGAAGCTGGAACAGTAGTACTGGTTCATTTACTTAGATTTTGTGTGACTTGTTTGGATAGTGCAGTGGCATACATTACATTGGTTTCTCATTAATACTTTTTTGTGTACGATTTCGATCATACATTGACTCATCATTGTGCACAGAGACCGAGAGTGGGGAAATGATCGTCCATGACTTAGTAGTGGAGAGGTATTATACATTACAATGCATCATCTTCCCTAGTATATTATTTGTTGATTGGTCTCGAGTAGTATGGGATGTTGGTTAGGGTTTTGTTTGTTGCTTGTACAGCAGGTGGTATGGGACGCCGGTTGGTTTTGTTTGCTTAGATCTATATTGCCTGTGTTGTTCTATTTTGTAGGGACTTGATAGCTATAGTAGGTCTAATTTTTCTTTTCGAGTTTGAGTGTGTGCCCATCTAGGTTTGTTCGAACTAGTTCCTAGGTTGATGGAATAGCCCAGACTCTGTATCTATCTTTGATTAGTATTGTCGATTTGATTCGTGACCTGTCTTTCATACTAGCAGATAGTAGACTTGACCCTCCCAGGTACGCTTCCTATCTTCTTTTTATCATCTGGTATACCTTAGTTGCTTGTTAATTTTGGCTGATATCCTATTACTTGTGCTTTACTTGCCTGATTTCATGATATTTATACTTGCTTTATATGTGGACCTGAGTCGGCCTATGTCTGTTGAGTGCCATTTATTTGGTACTCGTACTATACTTCTGCCCCCTGCAGATCGTGGTGTGAATCCCGGCTGTTGATTTCCTTTTGTGCAGAGCTACTTGAGGATTTCAGACATATGGTGAGCTCCTGGCATCTGGAGTTGTCGATTTCCATCTGAATGCATTTGGACTTATCTTTATTTTGTGTTAAGAGACAATCTATACTGTTATTGTATTTAAAAAGCCTTGTACCCTTAATTTATATATTAAAAGCTCAAATAATGACTTATGCCAGATCTTGGGGTGAGTTGCAGTATGTTATTTTTGTCAATGTTGTATCTATTATTTGTATTATGAAAGCTTTTACTTATTAGGTATGTCCTCTATTGTGTAGCCCTTTGCCTATGACTCAAAGCTACACAATAGGCTTCTCTACTGATGGATTGGGGTAGGTGCTATCATGGCATGAGAAATAGGGGGTGACATTGTAATGGGTGTATTATCTTATCATACTTTTAGGTTGTACAATATTTTTAAAAATATATAAGAAAATAAAGCCCTCATAAATAAATCTTTAGATAATCGTGCTTCAAACTAATAATTTTAGGTTGTACAATATTTTAAAAAATATATAAGAAAATAAAGCAACCCTTATAAATAAATCTTTAGATAATCGCACTTCAAACTAATAGGATATAGATTTCATAGCAATATGATCCTTATAGATAACTTTATTCATTTTTTTGGTCATTACTCTTGCACTTTTGGTCCTTATTTGATATATGTAAATAATAATCGATGTAAATATTAGTCCAGGGTGGGAAGGGTTAGTAAATGTAGAGATGGATGATGATTTTATTTTAAAGATTATCTAAGTTATTATCAGTTTTTGTAGTCTTACCTTTCTCAAATGACAATTATAATATTTGTTTTGTACTGTCACTGATTTATTTAAATTTATTTTTAGAATTATTGAAATTTTTATTTTGCTTATATTCATAGTAATAAAATTTAAAAGTTTAAGATATATGAGATTTACATTGTAGATCCATAGGACTTACACCTTATATCTCGGGACGTGCATCTCACCCCATACTATATGAAACGCCTCATCACATGCACCCGCCTTTAAAAATACTATTTTTTGTTATAATGAAACTAATGTGTAGACATTTTCTTGAGTAGAGCTTCCGCGAATAGGAGAAATCCTCCTAGGAATTTTATTAGATGTCAAAATTGTCAAGTTCTAGTAGTTCATCTAAGTCATTCAATCCGTTCAAGGAATAATCATTTGAACTCAATGAAACTATAAAAGAAATGTTAGGTATATATATTCCTTTAAATAGTTCGTTGAAATTCATTGAGAAGTCATTTTAATTCAACACATTGGAATAACATCCCTCATTGAAGTTCATTGAAGTGGATGGATAGACATATGGACATTATTGTTTTTGGGATCAATATTTCTGCATAAGGACCATAGAGATGAAAAATATTAGGAAAAATTGACAAAACTCTAATCATAAATGTCATAACTAGGATATCTCATCTGCCTTTTTCATACTCAGATGCCTGTAGATGGCAGGCGAGACGTTTCTTAGTCAAATCCAACACACCCACTCTCCAGAACATGTCTAGGACAAGCTAAAATGACATGGCAAGACATATAATGAGAACTCAATAGTAAAATTCTGAACATTCAGAAAAATGTCTACGTAAGATTTTCCTTCACCAATGTTTTTGTTTTTTTAATCCTTCTTTGTGTTGGGATAAAAACCAAGTCTTTATATACTTACCTATTTCTCCTGACTCGAGAAAAATCTCATCTAATTTCTTATCAAGATCTGGCATCCATTATATGCTCTATTTTCTTTTATGGTCTTTTTGTACTTACTTTCGAAATCAAAGAGTAGTACTCCTCTTTTTCTGAAGTATCACTGCTTTTAACCTAGTGAAATGACTAAGATTTGTTGGAAAATGATGAACTCTTAGGGTTTGTTCGGTATGAAGGAAAATATTTTCCTGAAAATGTTTTTAATCTTTCTCATGTTTGGTTCGCTTAATTGTTTTGAAAAATGTTTTTCAAAATCAACTTATTTTCCTCAAATTAAAGGATTTAATTTTTCTCATGTTTGGTTCGCTTAATTGTTTTGAAAAATGTTTTTCAAAATCAACTTATTTTCCTCAAATTAAAGGAAAATGACTTTCTTCCAAAAAATTAAGGACAACCAAAACTCTTCTCCAATCTCAAATTACAACGTTTTTTCCTTAGCCCTACCTAGAAGCCCCACCAAACCCCTAGCCCCACAAGTCCCACAAGCCCCACAAGCCCCCACCCTACCCCCCAATAAAATAAAATTTTCATTTTTTTCCCGCACCTCATATCCCGACCCCCTACCAGCCCCATCCCCACTAATAAGTGGTGTTGATTCTAGCCAGTCAGTAGTAGAATTTTGGGGACTTGTGTGAGCATTTGACATTATTAGATTATTTCAGTCTCTTTTAACACTCCTGTCTTTTGCTTTTTGAGACTGTATTCCTTTTGTATATGTGTATATATTATTTTGGTCCAGTTACACGATTTCTAGCTAATTGAGTTGATGCTCATTTTACTACTCTCCTTCCTTCTTTACAAGTCATGATTACTAGATTTCAACTATTCAAGTATTTTATGTAGGGTGTAATGATTATGGAGCGCACACCCTACTTTACACAATCCCTATGGCATGAAGTGTAATGATGATGGGGCGTACACCCCACTTTACATAAATTAAGGAAATGAGCTACTCTATGAGAATAAATCTATGAAGTATGATTTATATCAAGATTACAAATTTATGACAAGTATGAATTATGATTTATGACAAGTATGATCTTATGTCTATGTTATGTATCTAGTGAGATGTTAACTTAGAACTGAATGGGACTTGAGCTGGGGGCTCAACTTTTAGGGTCCTTATATAAACTTTCTAAGTATCATAACTACATTGCCACCATAAGATTTATGTTTTTACCATTATGGATTTTTTAATGGATCTACATAGCTTATGACACTCCCTTAGAGGGGTAGGAGTTTTACCTTTTCAAGTAAGGCTCCCTTTTCTCCAATGTATGAGTAGACATCAGGATTCCATGTTATATCTCGCATGATCTTATTGTTGGTTATGGTTACTTTCCATATGGTCATTATTATTATTTATCGACTAGCTAGCTTTTTTTAGGCCTTCCATGGATTTCGGTTTACTCTTTGTCCAATTTGTTTTTGGACATAGATACTTCAGTTTATTATTGTTATGATATCCATTTCCTGGGGTTGCATGCTCTTGTGTTGGATAGTTAGAGTTTTTGTATAATGACTTAATGTTCTAAGGAGATTTTTTTTCTACACTATCTAGTTTGTTTGAGTTTATGAGAACTTAATATCGACCTATTAGTTTAACCTGTTTCCATATCTTAAATTACTAAATTGTTTTAGTTACTATTTGGGTTATAATAATAATTTTTTTATGAGAGAGTTAGAGTGGGTGCCACTCACAGCCTAGTTCGGGGTCATGACTTAGTTGGTATCAAAGCCCTAGATTCATTGAGCTTATTGTACCAAAATCAGTCTATAGAGTCTTGTGGAACGATACAGAGATGACTGTACCTTCAAAAGGATATATGACTTTAGGAAATCTCGTTTATACTTTTCTTCGAAAGACTACATGACTTTAGGCAATCTCTTTGATACTTTTTCTTCTCTCCTGTTGTTGTGCTAAAACTTGATTCCAATTATTATCTGGTGATCCAAACTTGTATCTAACCTCTTTCACTCTTTTGTCTGCAAATGGTTAATATGTGCTACAATGGTGTTAAGCTAGCAACTCCCACCAATGAACTAGCAAAGGAGCTAGCAATAAGAGGACAAGGGAGAGGATGAGCAAGGGGTAGAATCAAGGAATGGTAGCGCCTGCTATAGGTGAGGCCCAAGTTGCGAATGCACCTATAGGAGAAGCCCCTCCTAAAACTCAAGTAGAGATAGAGGAGAATGTAGAGATTGAGTTTGTGGAGAATGCATAATTTGAGGAAGATGAACAAGCAGGGACTGCATGAGTTCCCCTTTTAGACCCAACAATTGCCTAGCAAGTATTGACTTTTTTGAGTGAGTTGGTAAGTTATGAAACCATTCCCGCGGTGCCTGTTGCCCTAGCTCTAATCACTCACACTGATTTTTCATCTTTTGGTTTAGTGATGTCTCTGGAGGTGACAATGGAAATGGTACTAGAATTAATGGCACAAGGAACATGCTACATATTTAGGAAGTTTTACATTTCATCAATGAAACTCAAGAATGTATGGCAGTATATGAATTGGTATAATAAGAAGCCAAATGAAATATTCCAACAGAACAAGGCTAATTAACTTGATGTACTGGACAACACATCTTATTCTAAGAAACTGCAAGACTGAAGGGAACAAGCATAGTAAATTGCTATAAGATTTATCAAAATCAAGTGGTAGGTTCTAAGAAAATGAGAAATACTAATGAGGAGGCACAATTTAAAAGATGTGGTACTTCAGAAAAAGAGAAGGATCATTCTTTACTTTCAAAATTAACTACAGAAAGACCACAAAATAAAAGATAGCACCTGCAATGGACACCATATCTTGATAAGAAATTAGATGAGGTTGTTTACGAGTTAGGATGAAAAGGTAAGCATATAAAGATCGACTTTTCTATTCCAACATAGAGAAGTAGAAAAAACATGAACATTGATTTAAGGAAAATAGTAAGTTGACATTTTCTGAATGATAACAAATTTACTATTAAATTCTCATTATTTGTCTCACCATGTTAATTTAGACCCTCCTAGACATGTTCGAGAGAGGATTTATGTGCCGGATTTGACTACGAAATAGCTCGCCTACCGTCTAAAAGTATTTAAGTATGAAAAAAGTAGAAGGATATCCTAGTTATAACATTATGATTCAAGGTTTTGTCAAATTTTCCTAATATTTTCATCTTTATGGTCCTTATGCAGAAATACCGATCCCAAAAACAACAAGCTCCAAATGTTCAACTAGCTACTTCAAAGAACTTCAATGAGGAACAACATTCCAATGTGTTGAATTCTAGTGACTTCTCAACTAATTTCAATTAATTATTTCAAGGAGCTAACATACCTCAACCACCTGAAGTTCCTTTAGCTTCATAGAGTTCAAATGGTTATTCCTTTAACTAGTGGAATGAATGGATTGAATTGCTAGAACTTGATGATTTTGAGAATTTGATTTTCGGCATTATTTAAGCTCAAATTTGTCAAGTTCTAGGAATTCAACCCATTCATTCCACTAGTTCAAGGAATAACCATTTCAACTCTATGAAGCTAAAGGAACTTCAGGTGGTTGAGGTATGTTAGCTCATTGAAATAATTCATTGAAATTAGTAGAGACGTCACAAGAATTCAACACATTGGAATGTTGCTCCTCATTGAAGTTCTTTGAAGTAGCTAGTTGAACATTTGGAGCTTGTTGTTTTTGGGATCGATATTTCTACATAAGGACCATAAAGATGAAAAATATTAGGAAAATTTGACAACACCTTGAATCATAAATGTCATAACTAGGATATCCTTCTTGTTTTTTCATACTTAGATACCTTTAGACAGTAGGCGAGCAGTTTCGTAGTCAAATCAGGCACACAAATCCTCTCCCGAACATGTCTAGGGGGTCTAAATTGACATGGTAAGACAAATAATAAGAATTTAATAGTAAATTTGTGAACATTCAGAAAATGTTAACTTACTATTTCATTAACTAATGTTCTTGTTTTTTTCTACTTCTCTTTGTTGGAATACTAACTAAATCATTAAATGCTTATCTTTTTATCCTAACTCGTGAACAACCTTGCCTAATTTCTTATCAAGATATAGTGTCCATCACCGGAGTGGTGTTTTCTTTTGGGGTATTTCTGTAGTTATTTTCAAAAGCAAAGAATGATTGTTCTCTTTTTCTGAAGTACTACATCTCTTAACTTGTGCCTCCTCATTAGTATTTCTCATTCTCTTAGAACCTATGGCTTGATTTGAATAAATCTTAAAGAAACTTGCTATGCTTTTTCACTTCTATCTTCTAGTTTCAATTTCTCATTCTCTTAGAACCTACCGCTTGATTTGGATAAATCTTAGAGCAACTTGCTATGCTTTTTCCCCTTCTATCTTGTAGTTTCATAGTACAAGATGTGTTGTCCATTACATCAACTTGATAAGCCTTGTTGTGTTGGATTTTTTCATTTGGCTTCTTATTGTGCCAATTCACATATTGTCTTACATTCTTGAGTTTCATTGATTAAATGGAAAACTTCATAAAATTATAGCATGTCCTTTGTGCCTTTGTTTCTAGTACCATTTTTATAGTCACGCACGGAGACATTATTAAACCAAGAGATGAAAAACCAAGGTAAGTGATTGGAGCTAGGGTAACAGACATCGTGGGAATAGTTCCATAGCTGGCTAACCCTCTCAGAAAAGTCAACACTTGCTAGGAAAGTGCTGAGTCTAGAGGGGGAACTCCTGTAGGTCCAGCTTGTGCATTTTCTTCAATTTCTGCATTCTCCTCAATCTGAATCTCTACATTCTTATATATCTCAACCTGAGGTGTAGGAGGGGTCTCTCCTTTAGGTAAATTCTAAGCTTGGGCCTCACCCTGCGGGCACTACCCTTTCTCGAACTCTACCCCTTGCTCATCCTCTTCTTCATCCTCTTATCACTGGCTCCTCTTATCATTTTTGTTTTTCTCTCTCAAAATCTTCACAGGCTAAAAAATAGATTTTGATACTTCCATCTATTGTGAGAAAACTAGTTATGTAGATGTTCCTCCAACCCATGTTAGCCTTAGAACTCTCTTGGTTGAGCATGATGCAAAATTCTCCTTAAAGCATAGCAATAATTCTTGAAGAACATTCTTTTAAAGGTACATTAATCTTATATTTCTTTAAGTTTTATTTCATCTGTATTCGGCCTTTTCCCCCTATTTCTTGTTGGATCTTCTAGATAAAATCTGTATTATAGTCTATTATTAAAAAAGTGAAATGATTGATTTTTTTGTTGTTATACATGGATTTACATTTTAAATTCAAATTTTTGGAGTAGATTTGAGTGTTGAAATTCGAAAAATAAATTTATTTATCATTAATTTTACAGAAATTCACTTTTTTTATAATAATGGACTATAAGTGTAGATTTACCTAGAAGATTCTATAAAACAAATTGGGGGGAAAAGCTCAATACATAGGAGAAAACTTAAAGAAATATAAGATTAATGTACCTTTAAAAGAATGTTTTCCAAGAATTGTTGCTATGTATCAAAGAGAATTTGTTTCACGGTCAACCAAGAGAATTCTAAGGCCAAATATGTTAGAACCTATATTTTGAGTGATTGGAACCATTACGAAAATTTAGGACCAAAGTGGTATTATTGGAAAATTTGGAGAACAAAGTGACATTATTGGAGAGTTTGGGGCCAAAGTGACATTATTGGAAGTTTGGGGACATCATGAAAAATGAAATGTGGGGAGTGAATTGTGTGTGTGCCAAGTACTTGGCGAATTTTAGGTATGGGCATGTTGTGTAGTGTTGTATTGTATTGGAATTATGAATTAATGTTTAGTTAGTGTATTATGATTATTGGAGTGTGAAGGAATGGATGAAAATCATTTTGTGCACATGTGTAATATGTTGGCCGAATTGGGTGTGTGGATGTAGTCTAATGTTTTGTTGTGTTGGAAATATGTATTTGATGTTTAGTTGGTATAATATGATGCTTGGAAGGTAAAAGAATGCTTGGACATCACCTAAATATTTATAAAAGTATGTTGTCCAATTTTTGTAAGTGTGCTAAAGTGATGATATTTAGTGTATCTGGTGTTATAATGGCATTGGAAAGGCTTGTGGATGTTGTTGGGTTGTTGTTGTTGTTGTTGATTAATTTGAGCCAAGAAGATTCTCGGGGCAGCCTATATTCTAGGGGAAGTGCTGCCGAAAATTTTATAGAATTAAGGATAAATTTAGAATTTAACTCCGAGAAGTCTTTAGTTAATTAATTGACAATGTTATAAATTGTTTGTAGACATTGGATGTCCCGAAGCATAAGTTGGAGTTGATTTACATTTGAATTGTTTTGGAGAGAGTTTAAGGTATGTAAAGCATTCCGTTCTTTGGCATGACTTAGTTGAACATAGCTAATGTTATAACTTTCGAAATATCCCTCTTCCTTTGCAATTCGGGCCTAAATAGGTCAGCATGTCC
>DF359346.1:31102-64185 GCA_000787875.1 Solanum virginianum
CGGAACTCTGGATAGCGCCACAAACCGTGGGCTAACACCCATGAAAAAACTGCCAAAATCGCATGTTTCATGTTGTTTGGTCTGTAAAATCCAACCAGTAGATTGTGCACTGCTGAGCCACCTTGGCCTCTTTCTAGGCTCATTACGGATGAGTTAGTATAATGTTTTAGGAAAGTTTGCCTGGATCCCTGGGCAGCACAATAAACTATGGGCTAATACCTACGAAAAACTACCAAAATTGCTTATTTCCTATTGTTTGGCCCATAAAATCCTACGACGCCACTGGGTCACCTGGGCCTCTTGTCGGGCTTGTTATAGAGAGGTCAATGTAATATTTTGGGAAAGTTGGCTCGGATCCCTGAAATCTCCAGTTTCCTATTGTTTGGCCCATAAAATCCTTCCTGCGGCAGCGCCGAGCCTCTTAGGCTTCCTGCTGGGCTCGTTATGAATAGGTCAGTGTAATTTTTTGGAGGAATGTTGGTCTGGACCCACGAGTAAGGCCACAAACTATGGGCTAATACCCATGAGTTTCATGTTCTTTAGCCCGTAACCTCCTTGTAGTTTTTTGGGAATGTTGGTCTGGACCCACGAGTAAGGCCACAAACTATGGGCTAATACCCATGAAAAATTGCTAAAATCACATGTTTCCTGTTGTTTGGCCCATAAAATCCTACCTAGCATCCTATAGTACCGCGGACCAACTGGGCCTCTTGACAGGCTCATTACAGATGGGTTAGTATATTGTTTTGGAAAAGTTAGCCCAGATCCCTAAGCAGCGCCACAAACCATGGGCTAACACCCATGAAAATTAGCTAAATTGTTTGTTTCCTGTTGATTGGCCCATAAAATTCTTCCAAGCTTTCTGCGGTGCCGCAAGGCCACCTTGGCCTCTTATCGAGTTTGTTATGGATTGGTCAAAGTAATATTTTGGAAAAGTTCGCCCTGATCCCTAGGTAACACCACAAACTGTGGGCTAACACTCATGAAAAACTACCGAAATTACTTGTTTCCTATTGTTTGGCCCATAAATTCCTACCAGGCATCCTGCATCATCCCAAGGCCATCTAAGCCTCTTGCCGAGGAAGAAGGTTTTTTATGACTGATCAAGGATTAGATGAAGGGCTTGAATCCTACCCTTTCATAGGAGATGAGGCAAAACTCGTTATGAGTAGGTCAATGTATTATTTTGGATAAGTTAACTCGGGTCCCTGGGCAGAGCCACAAACCATGGGCTAATACCCACGAAAAAGTGCTGAAATCACCTGTTTCCTGTTGCTTGGGCCATTAAATCATACCAGGCATCCTATGACACTGTGGGGCCACCTAGGCCTCTTGCCAGGCTCTTCACAGATAGGTCAGGTTAATTTTTAGATTAATTTGCCGCGGATCCTCGAGCAGCACCAAAAACCATGGGCTAACACCCACGAAAAACTATCAAAATCATATCACCTATTTTCTGTTGCTTGGCCCATAAAATCTTGTCAGGCATCCTGCGGCACCACCAGATTACCTGGGCCTTTTGTCGGGTTCATCATAGATGAGTAGGTAAAACACTTTGGGAATATTGGCCTAAATTCTCCGGCAGTGCCAAAAAGCGTGGGCTAACACCAATGAAAAACTATCGAATTAGCCTGTTTCCTATTGCTTGGCCAATAAAATCCTACCAGATATCCTGCGACATCTTCGAACCACCAGGGCCACTTGTTTCCTATTGTTTGGCCCATAAAATCTTATTAGGCATCCTGTGCATCACCGGGAAGACGTTATGAATGGGTAGGTTTAATGTTTAGGGATAGTTGGCCTGAATCCCCGAATAGTGCCACAAACCATGGGCTAACACCCACGAAAAACTACTGAAATTGCCTATTTCCTATTTCTTGGCCCATAAAATCCTACCATGCGTCCTGCGACGCAGCTGCGGCACCGTGAAGTCACCAGGTCCTATTCCCAGGCTTATTATGGATGAGTCAATGTAATGTTTTAGAAAAGTTTATCTAGATCCCCAGGCAGCACTAAAAATCATTGGCTAATACCCACAAAAAACTACTGAAATCACTTGTTTCCTGTTGCATGGTTCATAAAATCCACCAGGCATCCATCAATGCCACCCGACCACCTGGGCCTTTTGTTATGCTTGTTAGGGATGGGGCAGTCTAATTTTTTGCGAAAGTTGGCCTGGATCCCCAGGCGGCGCCATAAACCATGGGCTAACACCCACGAACAACTGCTAAAATTGTTTGTTTCTTGTTCCTTGGCCCATAAAATCTTACTGGGTGTTTGCAGCTCTTTTAGGAAACTTGGCTCTCTTTCTAAGCTTCATAGGATAAGTCATTATAATTTTTCATGAAAGTTGGACCGAATCAATGGGCAGTGCCATAAACCATGGGCTAACACCCACGAAAAACTGTTGAAATTGCTTGTTTCCTACTGCTTAGCCTATAAAGTTCTACCAAGCATCTTGCGACATCATCAGGATACCCGGGCCTCTTACGAGCTCATTATGGAATGGATCGGTGTAATTGTATTTTAGGATTTTTGGACTAGATCCCTGGGTAGCACTATAAATCATGGGCTACATCCATGAAAAACTACCAAAATTGCTTGTTTCCTGTTGCTTGGACCATAAACTCCTACCAGGCATCCTACGATGCCGTTGGGTCACCTCGGCCTTTCTTGGGCTTGTTATGGATGGATTGGTGTAATTTTTTGGAAAATTTGGCCTGGATCACTGCGCAGCGCCATAAACCGTGGGCTAACACCCATGAAAAACTACCAAAATCGCCTATTTCCTATTAGTTGGACCATAAAATCCTACCATGTGTCTTGCGACACCGCCGGACCACCAAGGCCTCTTGTCGGGATCATTACAAATAGGTCAGTGTAAGTTTTTGGGAAAGTTTACCTGGATCCCCAGGCAGTGCCAAAAACCATGGGCTAACACCTACAAAAAACTATTGAAATTGCCTGTTTCATGTTCTTTAGCCCGTATATGAGGTTTTTTGAAAGTTGTCCCGGATCCCCTAGCAGTGCCACAAACCATTGGCTAACACCTAACAAAAATTATTGAAATAACATGTTTCCTGTTGCTTGGCCCATAAAATCATACCAAGCATCCTATGGCATTGTTGGGGTATTGGGAAATTTTGCCTAGATCCTCAGGCAGCGCCATAAACCGTGGGCTAACACCCAAGAAAAACTACTGAAATTGTTTGTTCCCTATTGCTTGGCTCATAAAAACCTTCCTGACATCCAGCATCACTGCCGAACCATGAGGGCTTCTTGTCAGGCATGATACGAAAGTTTCAATATAATATTTCAATAAAGTTAGCCCTATTCCTTGGACAACACCACAATCATCTATTAACACCCACAAAAAACTATCGAAATCACCTATTTCCTATTGCTTGGCCCGTAAACTCCTACCAGACGCATTTTGGGGCTAGTGGGCCACCAGGGCCTCTTATCAGGCTCGTTATGAATGGGTCAGTTAATATTTATTGAAAGTTGGCCAGGATTCCTGGGCAGCGCCAAAAACCATGGGCTAACACCCACGAAAAACTATCAAAATCATTTGTTTCCTGTTGCATGGTTGATAAAATCGTACCAGTCACCGTGCGATATCATCAGACTGCTTAGGCATCTTTTTGCGCTCATTATAGATGGGTCAGTGTAATGTTTAGGGAAAGTTGTCCTGGATCCCTGGAAGCACAACAGATCGCAGGCTAACACCCATAAAGAATTTTCAAAATTGCCTGTTTCTTGTTGCTTCGCCCACAAACTCCTACCAGACATCCTATGGCACCACCTAGCCACCTAGCCTCTTGCTAGGCTCATTATAGATGGGTCAGTGTAATATTTTGGAAAAGTTGGCCCGAATCCCTAGCTAGAGCCATAAACTATAGGCTAACACCCATGAAAAATTACTGAAATCGCCTTTTTCTTGTTGCTTAGACCACGAAATCCTACAAGGCATTCTGTGGCCCCACCGGGCCACCTGGACCTTTTTTCAGGCTCGTTATGGGCAGGTTCGTGTAAATTCTTAGGAAAGTTAGCTCAGATCCCTAGGCAGCACCACAAACCATTGGCTAACACCAATGAAAAATGTTAAAATAACCAGTTTCCTACTGCTTAGACCATAAAATTATACCAAATATCCTACAGCACCGTCGGGCTACTTGGGCCTCTTGTCGGGCTCGTTTTAGACTTATTGGTAATATTTTGGGAAAGTTGGCATGGATCTCTGGGCAGCACCACAAATAGTGGGCTAACACCTACGAAAAACTACTGAAATCGACTATTTCGTGTTACTGGGACCATAAAATCCTATTGGGCATTTTTAGCTCTGCCAAGACACGTAACCCTCTTATCGATCTTTATACGGATGAGTCATAATAATTTTTCAAGAAATTTGGCCCAGATCCCCGGGTAGCACCACAAACTGTGGGCTGACAACCATGAAAAACTATTAAAATCACCTGTTTCCTATTTCTGGCACCATAAAATCCCACTTGGCAGCCTGCGGCACCACCAAGCCACTTGGGTCTTTTCTCAGACCTGTTATGCATGGGCTGATGAAAATTTTCAGAAAAGCAGTCTCAGATCCCCAGGCAGCACCACAAACCATGGGTTAACACCCATGAAAAATTGCTGAAATTGCTTATTTCCTGTTGCTTGGCCCATAAAATCATACCCGGAGTCTTGTGTCATCGTCAGACTACCTAGGCCTCTTACTGGTATCGTTATGGATGGGTTGGTATAATTTTGATGAAATTAGGCTCGTATCGCCAAGCAGCGCCATAAACCATGGGCTATCACCCACGAAATCTATCCAAATCGCCTTCTTCTTCTTGCTTGGCCCATAAAATCCTACAAAGTATCCGTGGTGCCACCTAGCTACCTGACCCTCTTTCCAGGCTCATTATGGATGGTTAGGTATGAGGTTTTTTGAAAGTTGTCCCGGATCCCCTAGCAGTGCCACAAACCATTGGCTAACACCTAACAAAAATTATTGAAATAACATGTTTCCTGTTGCTTGGCCCATAAAATCATACCAAGCATCCTATGGCATTGTTGGGGTATCTAGGCCTCTTACTAAGCTTGTTATGCATGGGTCGGTGAGACTTTTTAGGAAAGTTGGATCGGATTCCTGGGCAGCGCCACAAACCGTGGGTTAACATCCACAAAAAACTACTGAAATCGCTTGTTTCGTGTTACTTGATTTGTAAAATCCAACCAGATATCTTGTGGCCCAGCTAGACCTCTATAGGGCTCATTAAGGATGGTAGGTCTAATTTTTCAGGAAAGATAGCTCGAATCCCCGGGCAGCGCCATAAACCACTGGCTAACACTTACGAAAAACTACTGACATCACTTGTTTCCTATTGCTTTGCCCATAAACTCCTACTAGGCATTCTGCAATGCTGCTGGGGCACCTAGGCCTCTTTCTAGGCTCATTATGAATAGGCCAATGTAATTTTCAGGAAAGTTAGCATGGATCCATGGGCAACGCCATAAATCATGGGCTAACACCCATAAAACATTGCCAAAATTGCATGTTTCCTGTTGCTTGGCCTATAAAATTCTACCAAGCATCCTGTGACACCATTGGGCCACCTGGGCCTCTTACAAAGCTCTTCATGGATGGTTCATTATAAGTTTTTAGGATAGTTGGCTCGGATCCCCGGGCAACGCCACAAACCGTAGGCCAACACATACAAAAAACTACCAAAATTGATAGTTTCCTATTGCTTGGCCCATAAAATTCTACCAGGCATTTTGCGATGCCAATAGACTATCTAAGCCGCTTGTCGGGCTCATTATAGATAGGATGGTATAATTTTTCAAGAAATTTGGTGCCGATTCCCGGGCAGTGCCACAAACCATGGGCTAACACCTATGAAAAATTGCCGAAATCACCTCATTTTTGTTTCTTGGACCATAAAATCCTACTGGGCATCCTGCGGCATCACTAGGCCACTTAGGTCTATTGGCGGACTAGTTACAGATGACTTGGTGTAGTTTTTAAGGAAATTTGACTTGGATCCCCACCTAGTGGCATAAACCATGGGCTAACACTCACAAAATATTGTTAAAATCATCTGTTTCTTGTTCTTGGCCCATAAAATCATACCAAGAGTCCCGCGGTGCTGTCGGGCCACCTGCACCTCTTTCCAGGCTCATTATAGATGGATCGGTGAATTTTTTTAGGAAATTAGGCTCGGATCA
Organism: Solanum virginianum; assembly: GCA_000787875.1. Lineage (NCBI taxonomy): Eukaryota > Viridiplantae > Streptophyta > Magnoliopsida > Solanales > Solanaceae > Solanum > Solanum virginianum. The sequence goes on from DF359346.1 coordinate 37,328, forward strand.
CCGAGCGCCATAAACCATGGGCTATCACTTATGAAAAACTACCGAAATAGCCCGCTTCCTATTGCTTAGCCCATAAAATCATGTATGGTGTCTCGCGGTGCCATAGGGATACCTGAGCCTTTTTTCAGGCTCATTATGGATGGGTATGTAAGATTTTTTTTGGAAAGTTGGCTTAGATCCCCAGGCATCGCCATAAATCATGGGATAACAGCCATGAACAACTGCCGAAATTGCCTATTTTCTGTTGTTTGACCTATAAAATACTATCAGGTATATTGCGATGTTGACGGGACACCTGGGCCTCTTGTCGGGCATGATACAAATAGACTGGTGTAATTTTTTAGGAAAATTGGCCCAAATCCCCCGGAAGCACTATAAACTGTGGGCTAACACCTACGAAAAATAACCAAAATCGCCTATTTTCTGTTGCTTGGCCCATAAAATCCTACCGAGCATCTTGCGGTGCCACCAAGCCACCTGGGCCTCTCACCAGGCTCAGTACAGATGGGTCAATGTAATTTTTGTCTACACTATCTAGTTTCTTTGAGTTTATGAGAACTCAATCTCGACCTATTATTTAACCTGTTTCCACATCTTAAATTACTAATTTGTTAGTTACTATTTGGGTTATAATAATAATTTTTTTACGAGAGAGTTAGAGTGGGTGCCACTCATGGCATATTTTGAGGTCATGACTTAGTTGGTATCAAAGCCTTAGATTCATTGATCTTATTGTACCAAAATAAGTCAACAAAGTCTTGTGGAACGGTGCAGAGATGACTGTACTTTTCTTCAAAAGGCTATATGACTTTAGGAAATCTCTTTTATACTTTTCTTCGAGAGACTACATAACTTTATGCAATCTCTTTTATATTTTTTCTTCAATCCTCTTGTTGTACTAAAACTTGATTCCAGTTATATTTTTTCTCTTTTATTCGAAATTGATCTTGTGGACACTAGTATTGAGTTGTAAGATCTTACACTTTGATTTCCAACATTATTTCAGCTCAAAATTGTCAAGTTCTACCAATTCAACCTATTCATTCCAAGTTCTACCAATTCAACCCATTCATTCCACCAGTTCAAGGAATAATCATTTGAACTCTATGAAGCTAAAGGAACTTCAGGTGTTGAGGTATGTTAGCTTCTTGAAATAATTCATTGAAATTCATAGAGAAGTTACTAGAATTCAACATGTTTGAATGTTGTTCCTCATTGAAGTTCTTTGTAGTAGCTATTTGAACATTTGGAGCTTGTTGTTTTTGGGATCGGTATTTCTACATAAGGACCATAAAGATGAAAAATATTAGGAAAATTTGACAAAACCTTGAATCATAAATGTCATAACTAGGATATCCTATCTACCTTTTTCATACTTGGATACCTTTAGACAGTAGGTGAGCTATTTCTTAGTCAAATCTGACACACACATCCTTTCCTGAACATGTCTACTAGGGGCTAAATTGACAGGATAAGACAAATAATGAGACTTTAATAGTAAATTTGTGAACAATCAGAAAATTTCAACTTACTATTTTCATTAACTAATGTTCTTGTTTTTTCTACTTCTTTGTGTTAGAATAGAAACTAAATCATTAAATGCTTATCTTTGTATCCTAATTCGTGAACAACCTCGCCTAATTTCTTATTAAGATCGGGTGTCTATCGCCAATGCATGTTTTCTTTTGTGGTCTTTCTGTAGTTGTTTTCTGAAGCAAAGAATGATCCTACTCTTTTTCTGAAGTACCACAACTTTTAACTTGTGCCTCCTCATTAGTATTTCTCATTCCCTTACAACCTACCGCTTGATTATGATAAATCTTAGAGCAACTTGCTATGCTTTTTCCCTTCTATCTTCTAGTTCCTTAGTACAAGATGTGTTGTCCATTACATCAACTTGATAAACGTTGTTGTGTTGGATTTTTTCATTTGTCTTCTTATTGTGCCAATTCATATACTGCCTTACATTCTTGAGTTTCATTGATTAAATGGAAAACTTCATAATGTAGCATGTCCCTTATGCCTTTTTTTCTAATGCCATTTTCATAGTCATGGACAAAGACATCATTAAACCAAGAGATGAAAAACCAGGGTGAATGCTTGGAGCTAGGGTAACAGAAATCGTGGCAATGGTTCTATAACTGGCCAACCCTCTCAGAAAAGTCAATACTTGCTAGGAAAGTGCTGAGTCTAGAGGGAAAACTCCTGCAGGTCCAGCTTGTGCATTTTCCTCAATTTCTGCATTCTCCTCAACCTCAATCTCTACATTCTTCTCTATCTCGACCTGAGGTGTGGGAGGGATCTCTCCTTTAGGTAAATTCTAAGCTTGGGCCTCACCCCTGCGGGCACTACCCTTTCTTGACCTCTACCGCTTGCTCATCCTCTACCTCATCCTCTTATCGTTGGCTCCTCTTATCATATTTGTTTTGCTCTCTCAAAATATTCACAGGCTAAGAACTAGTTATGTAGATGTTCCTCCAACCTATATTGGCCTTAGAATTCTCTTGGTTGATCATGATAAAAATTCTCTTTCAAGCATAGAAAAACTTCTTGAAGAACATTCTTTTAAAGGTACATTAATCTTATACTTCTTTAAGTTTTCTCTCATTTGTATTAAGCATTTTCCCCTATTTCTCATTGGATCTTCTAGGTAAAATCTGTTTTATAGTCTATCATTAAAAAAGTGAATATCTGTAAAATTAATGATTGATTTTTTTGTTGTTATACATGGACTTATATTTTAAATTCAAATTTTTGGAGTAGATTTGAGTGTTGAAATTCGAAAAAGAAATTTATGTATCATTAATTTTACAGAAATTCACTTTTTCTTAAATAATAGACTATAAGTATAGATTTTATCTACAAAATCAAAAAACATAAAGAGGGAAAGGTCAATACATATGAGAGAACTTAAAGAAATATAAAATAAATGCACCTTTAAAATAATGCTCTTCAAGAATTGTTGCTACTTTTGAAAGAGAATTTGTATCATGATCAACCAAGAGAATTCTAAGGCCAACATAAGCTGGAGGAACCTCTACATAACTAGTTTTCTCATAATTAATGGAGGTATCAAAATTCATTTTTTAGCTTGTGAAGATTTTGAGAGACTAAAACAAAAAGATTTTTCTTTCTACCATATAATGGAGAATTTGAGTTTTTCTTCTCTTTCTTTGATTTCTCCTTTTTTTTCTTTCTACCACCTTATACCAAATGAAGGAGAAAATTTATCCAATTATTTAAATGGAGAAGGAAAATGTTAGATTTAGAAAATATTTGGAGTGTGAAAATGGTGGTCAACTCCATGAACAGGCTAAGGAAGGTGTTATAAGTAAGAGCAACAATCTTTATATGAGGGAAATACTCTGGCAGACTTCTTTGCTAACTTGGCTTTTCATTTTACTAGTACTTATGATTATTAATCTTTTCAAAAAGTTACCAGTTCAGGATAAAAGATAATCATCCTTGACAAGTACAAAACACCATACATGAGAATTAAATTGATAGAATGAATAAGGGTTGATCATTTCACAATGCATAGTATGGATGTAATGACCTGGCCAAACATTATAAATTATTTTTTGCAGTTGGACCTAGCCCATCACGGATTCATCCATTTTGGTTTACCCCAAAAGGCATCTCACAGTGTATAGACCAGTTAAAAGATACAATTGATTAAACTAAGAAATAACAAGAGATTGGAAGATATCACCTGGAGTTCTGGTCATAAAATTGTTGAATGTTGCTAGAAAAATACTGGCAAATAAAAATTGTAGATGTTGCCAAAGAACATCGTCCGAATCTGCTTCTCGTTGGACTATATGGACTTAGCACCCTCACTGAGGTTTTCCCTACCACATAAGATTCCCTAGACTCAGAGGTTTGTCCCGCCTCACCGGGAAGGAAAACGTTAGATATAGAAAATATTTGGAGCGTGACAATGGTGGTCAACTCTATGAACAGGCTAAGGGAGGTGCTATAAGTAAGAGCACCACTCTTTATAGAAGGGAAATACTCTGGCAGACTTCTTTGCTAACTTGGCTTTTTATTTTGCAAGTACTTATGACTATTAATCTTTTCAGAAAGTTACCCGTTTAGGATAAAAGATAATCATCCTTGACAAGTACAAAACACCATACATGAGAATTAAATTGACAGGTTCCATAATATATTCAAATGAATTAGGGTTGATAGTTTCACAATACATAGTATAGATGTAATGACTTGGCCAAACATTATAAATTATTTTCCACAGTTGGGCCTAGCCCATCACGGATTCGTCCATTTTGGTTTACCCCAAAAGGCATCTCACAGTGTATAGACCAGTCATTTACTTGTCCATTACATCAACTTGATAAACGTTGTTGTGTTGGATTTTTTCATTTGTCTTCTTATTGTGCCAATTCATATACTGCCTTACATTCTTGAGTTTCATTGATTAAATGGAAACGATGTAGGACTTCTCATCTCAAGATAGGTTGTTATATACACCTCCTCTATGGACTCAGCACCCTCACTGAGGTTTTTCCTACCGCATAAGATTCCCTAGACTCAGAGGTTTGTCCTACCTCACCGGGAAGGAAAACGTTAGATATAGAAAATATTTGGAGTGTGACAATGGTGGTCAACTCCATGAACAGGCTAAGAGAGATGCTATAAGTAAGAGCACCACTCTTTATAAAAGGGAAATACTCTAGCAGACTTCTTTGCTAACTTGGCTTTTCATTTTGCAAGTACTTATGAATATAAATCTTTTCAAAAAGTTACCAGTTCAGGATAAAAGATAATCATCCTTGACAAGTACAAAACACCATACATGAGAATTAAATTGACAGGTTCCACAATATATTCAAATGAATTAGGGTTGATAGTTTCACAATGCGTAGTATGTATGTAATGACTTGGCCCAACACTATAAATTATTTTCGGTAGTTGGGCCTATCCCATCACGGATTCGTCCATTTGGATTTACCCCAAAAGGTATCTCACAGTATATAGACCAGTTCTTTACTTATATACCTAATATCTATCTTGTGTTTTGCTGATGTGGAACTTCTCATCTCAATATGGGTTGTTACATATACCCCTCTATGGACTCAGTGACCTCACTAAGGTTTTCCCCACTGCATGGGATTCCTTAGACTCATAGGTTCATCTGCCTTACCGAGATTCGCGTAAACTCAATTGAACTCTAACCTATATTGACAAGGCTGACACAAGAATGGCTCTGGTACCACCTGGCCTAAAAATGTGAAGTATTGACTGCTATTGGGCCTAACCCATCATGGACTTATCGCTTTGGGTTCACCACAAGAAGCGTCTCACAGTATATAAACCAATCATTTACTTATATACCTAGCATCTCTTATGTTTTGTCAATGTGAGACTTCTCATCTCAAGGTGGTTGTTACAATGGATGCAAAAGAGAAGTATGGAGAAATAGACTACTAATTTAATATTTGACATCTAAAATATTTTTTAGTTCGTTCAAATACTATGCACGTGGTAAGAGCTTTGAGGTGTTGCAAATGATATGAAATCAGAACTCAAAGATTGAGATTAGTGTTTTACATCAACTTATTATTCATACACAAGTAACATAATGCATAAAAAAACACAGGATATCAATATTGTTGACTTAGATGGTGGTTTAACCTAGTGAGGTTTAATCTATTAAAGGAGAGACTAAAGAAATTCAAGTTGTTGTCGAAGGTTTCAAAGTTACTCCTTTTAACTTCTGAAAAAGAAAAGCCACATTCATTGGCAAGCCATTAGAGTAGCTATACAAAAAGCATGGTGAATCTTTTAAGAATTTAAAATTCAATAGTGCTATCAGTCTCTATTATGGGATTCAATTTATTGAATGATAGATTTAAGAAATGTGAACTAATTTGAGATGTCAAAGTCACCTAATAGTGCTTCTTGGATAAACAACAACAATAACATCATATACAGTAGAATCACACAAGTGGGGTCTGGGAAAGATAAACAAAACCCAGTAATTCCCTTTCATCGGACTTCTCGTTCTATTCCACCAAGGGAGCCCTCCATATATGCAGACCACATAACTACCTCATAAAGGTAGAGAGGTTGTCTCCTGGGAACAGTGGTCTCAAAAATTCTTCAGTAGAATAAAGTGGATATGGAAAAAGAAAACAAAAAAGATACAATTGATTAAACTAAGAAATAACAAGAGATTGGAAGATATCACCTGGAGTTCTGGTCATAAAATTGTTGAATGTTGCTAGAAAAATACTGGCAAATAAAAATTGTAGATGTTGCCAAAGAACATCGTCCGAATCTGCTTCTCGTTGGACTATCTCGTCAAAAATTCACACTGGAATCTGGAGTAATGACATCACTGGAACTCTTTGCTTGAATCACATACTGAAGAAAAGTTGTTGGTTCATTATACCCTACAAAATGGTTTTAGAAGATGGGGTTGTCAATGGATTACCCCAAATACTTTCTCTAATTTCTAGGGTTTTAGTTTGATGCAAAAATGTACAAGTCAAGTGATTTTTGGATCTGAGACATTGGGTCAAGAGAGAGAAATCCAATTGCCAGAGACTCCTGCTCGTCAAGGAAAAGATCTTTAGGATAATCGAAAAAACTGAGAAAGAATGAAAAAGAGTCGTCGAAAAGTCCTAACAATGATGGATACGAGGAAATAATGCTCAAAGTTCTTCTTCCCCTATACTATGATAATATTTCGGCGTCATCAAGATTCTTAAAGATCGTTCTCTGCGGGGAACCTCAAAACACAAGCACCGACATCGAAGATCTGGATGCTTTGTTTTCCTCTTTGATTTCCTCTTTCTATAATTGTCCATATACTTCCCCTTTCCTAAATTGATTATATTTTTTATGTTATTTTATCCAATATCAGTCTCGGTTATATGGGCTGAGTTGTTCTATTTTTAAATAAAATGGCCCAATAGGTCTTTATTAAAAAACAAAATGGAATAGGGAGTGTAAGTCTTCTATTATAAACTAAAATATTACATGCAACACCTATTTGTCCAAATAATGACTACCATGAGAAATAGATATTGTTTCATGTAGCATGTTTTTGAAAAAATCGTGGAGGATGACAACTAGATATTTAGATATTTGAAAATGAATGGAAAGTTTACAGAGTAGGCAACAATGTAAAGATTAACCTAAATTTTACTCAACGTATTCTAACTTTCAACTTTTTGTATTTCTTTTAAAACTTCCCCCTTTTTCTCTCATCATCTATAATGAAACAACGTAATGAAGTTAAAATATATGTTCTACATAGCAAGATATTAATGACCTCCAACTACCAGGAAGAATACATTTCTTGTCATTTTATCAACTCAATTAATTGTTATAATGTTTTAACGAAAAGAGGTTTTCATGTGACGGCAGTAAGATACCAATGACCAATTTCTATACCAAATTTTGTCGAGTTTTAATGCATTCTAATGAAGCATTACGAAAATGTTTTTTAGTGAATATAAACCAGGTTCTATCATTTCGTTATTCTTTTATTTCTTGTTCTAGGTTTGAAAATTGATATATATTGTGAAAATAGGTCAATTTTCTTGAATTGGATTACTGTTATTTCACTTGTTTGTTGTGAAACTAAATAGGTTTTCTCTTCTTTGACATGTTTATTGTGAAAATATATCAAATTTCTTAAATTGCTTTTTTGATATTTAACTTGTTTATTATAAAATTAAATTGGTTTTCTCTTCTTTGACTTGTTTGTTGTGAAAATGTATCAAGTTTCTTGAATTGAATGTAAAATTAAATTGGTTTTCTCTTCTTTGACTTGTTTGTTGTGAAAATATATTAATTTTCATGAATTGAATTGCTATTATTTAACTTGTTTATTGTGAAATTGAATTGGGTTTCTCTTCCTTTACTTGTTTGTTGTAGAAATACATCAATTTTCTTGAATTGATCTGTTGAGTGTTTATTGTGAAATTGAATTGACTTTCTTTTCTTTGACTTGTTTATTGTGGGAAACATATTTTTAGAGAGCTTATTGAATTTCCCACAATTATTGTTTTTTATTTCTCATTTTTGTGTATTGATTATTGTGCATTGTTCTATATTATATTTTACTGTTCTATATACTATTGTATCATTGGGTTGTTGCTCTATTTTGAGTTTTTGTATCTTTTTGATCTACTATATTCTATCGAGTTATCTATTCTTAGTTTAGTGGCGTCAGAGATTAATGGTAGAATAAGGTCATGTCTTTAGTTGGAGTCAAAGATGAAGGGCAGTAATGGTAAAAGGAGGACAGGTTTAGTGAAGTTATGAGTAGGATCATGGAACATTGGGTCACTTATAAAGAAGTCCACAAAGATAGCGAAGAGTCTTAAGAGGAAACATATTAATATAGCATGTGTTTAGGGGAATAGATGGGTAAGTACCAAATCTTGGAACGTGGATGGGTTTAAATTATGGTACTCCGGAGGATCTAGGATAAAAATGGAGTCCGTACTCAGATGAGGACATTAGAGAGTATGTGGCTGTGATTAGGAGGATTAATGATAGGATGATATCGATTAAACTTACTATCGGTAGATATATTATGAATGTTGTTAGTGCTTATGCGCTTTAAGTGGGACTAGATGAGGATGTCAAAAAGCTCTTTTGGGAGGATTTAGACGAGGTTGTGAGACCTATCCTGAACACCAAAAAGACCTTCATTGGGAGATATTTTAATGGACATATCGGTGCAACTTCTAGTGGTTATGAACATGTTCATGGAGGATTGGTATTGTGGGAAAGGAACCGAAGTGGGTTATCTCTCTTGGATTTTTCTAAAGTCTTTTAGTTGGTCATTGTTAACTCATGTTTTTTGAAGAGAGAAAATCACTTGGTTACCTTTTGTAATATGGTAACTAAGTCTCAAATTGTTTAGTTACTATTTTAGAAGGGTGATAGAGGCCTTTATAAGGATTGTAAGGTTATTTCAAGTGAAAATATTTCCACACAACATAGGCTTTTGGTAATATGTTTAAAAATTAGGAGGGATAAGAGGAAGAAGGTCCTTTATAACAGATTGAGGATTAGATGAAGAGCTTGAGTACTACCCTTTGATAGGAGATGAGGCAGAAGTTAAGTAGTATGAGGGCTTGGAGTAATAATGGGGATGTGAACAACATGTGGGACATGACTACTGGTTACATTAGAAAAGTAGCTACCAAGGTACTAGGGTTATCGAGAAGGTCCTTTGGTGGATGTCAAGGTGATTAGTGGTGGAACGGAGAAGTTCAAGGCAAAGAGCAAGATAAGAAGGTTGTATATACAAAGTGGTTGGAGTTTATAGATGAGAATGAAAAATAGAGGCTTAAGGATATTTATAAGACAATAAAGACAAAAATGAAGTCGACGGTCATGAGTGCTAACACAACAGTATTTAACTATTTGTATGTTGCTTGGCCCATAAAAACCTACAAGGCATCCTGCGATGCCATCGGGCCACCTCGGCCTCTTGCCAAGCTCATTAAGAAAGTTGGCTCGGATCCTCAGGCAGCGCCGAAAATCATAGGCTAACACTTACGAAAAACTAGTGAAATTGCATGTTTCCAATTGTTTGGCCCATAAAATCCCACTAGGCATCCTGTGGCTCCGTTAGGCCACCTAGGCCTCTTGCCGAGCTTGTTACAAACTAGTTGATATAATATTTTGAGAAAGTTATTCCGAATTCCCGGGCAGCGCCACAAACCATGGGCTAACACCCGTAAAAAACTGCTGAGATTGCCTTTTTGTTATTGCTTGGACCATAAAATCCTACCAAATATCCTAAAGCAACATCGTGCCACTTGGGCCTCTTTCTAGTCTTTTTACAAATAGGTCGATGTGATTTTTTGGGAAAGTTGGCTTGAATCCCCGCGCAGCACCACAAACCGTGGACTGACACCCATGGAAATTGTTGAAGTCGCTTATTTCAAGTTGCTTGGCCAATAAAATCCTTTAAGGCATCCAGTGGTGCTGTCGAGCCACTTAGGCCTTTTGCCAGGATCATTATAGATGGGTTGGTGTAATATTTTTAGAAAGTTGGTCCGGATCTCCACGTAGCGCCACAAACCGTGGGCTAACACCCATGAAAAATTGCCAAAATTGCATATTTTGTATTGTTTGCTCCATAAACTCCAACCAGCCATCCTGCGGCACTGCCGAGCCACCTAGACCTCCTGCTGGTCTCTTTACAGATGGCTCAGTATAATTTTTTAGGAAAGCTGGCTTGGATCCCCGGGCAGCGCAATAAACCATGGGCTAACACCCACAAAAAACTCTCAAAATTGCTTGTTTCCTATTGATTAGCCCATAAAATCCTAGTAGGCATCCTATGATGCCTTTGGGCCACCTGGGATCTTGTTGGGCTCATTACGGAGAGGTCAGTATAATTTTTTGGGAAAGTTGGACCACATCCCTAGCTACGCCACAAGACGTGGGCTAACACCCATGAAAAATTACCAAAATCGCTAGTTTCCTATTATTTGGCTAATAAAATCCTACCACTCTTCCTAAGGCACCGCCGATCCTCTTAATCTTCCTGCAGGTTCGTTATGAATAGGCCGGTGTAATATTTTGAGAATGTTAGCCTGGATCCACGAGTAGTGCCATAAACTATGGGCTAATACCCACGAACAATTGCTGAAATCATATGTTTCCTGTTGCTTGGCCCATAAAATCCTACCAGATATCCTACGGTGCCTCCGGGCCAGCAAAACCTCTTAACGGGCTCGTTACGGATGGATTAGTGTAATTTTTTGGGAAAGTTAGCCCAGATCCCTGAGCAACGCCATAAACCGTGGGATAACACCCACAAAAAATTGCCTAAATTGCATGTTTCTTGTTGATTGGCCCATAAAATCCTGCCAAGATTCCTGCGGTGCTGTCAGGCCACCTTAGCCTCTTACCGGTTCATTACAAACTGGTCAGTGTAATATTTTGGAAAGTTGGCCCGGATCCCCAAGTAGCACCATAAATCGTGGGCTACCACCCACGAAAAATTATCAAAATAGCTTGTTTCTTATTGTTTGGCCCATAAAATTTGACCAGGAATCGTGGACTAACACCCTATCTAGACCAATAATTTTAAAGCTCGTTACGAGAAGGTCGGTGTATTTTTTTGGGTAAGTTAGCTCGGTTTCCTAGGCAGCACCACAAACCATAGGCTAATACCCACGAAAAAGTGCTGAAATCACCTGTTTCCCGTTGCTTGGACCATTAAATCATACCAGGCATCCTATGGCACCGCAGGGCCACCTAGCCTCTTTTTAGGCTCATTATGGATGGGTCAAGGTAAGTTTCAGATAAATTTGGCTCGAATCCTCGAGCAGTTCCATAGTCTGTGGGCTAACACCCATAAAAAACTACTGAAATCGCTTATTTCCTATCGCTTGGCCCATAAAATCATGCCAGGTGTCCTTTGGCACCACGGGGTTACCTGGACCTCTTGTCGAGTCTGTTATGGATGGATAGGTAAATCTTTTGGTAATATTGGCCCGAATCCTCCGGCAGCGCCAAAAATCGTGGGCTAACACTGACAAAACCATCGAAATAACCTATTTCCTATTGCTTACCCCAAAAAATTCTACCAAATATCCTGCGGTACCACCGAGCCACCAGGGCCTCTTGTTTCCTATTGCTTGGCCCATAAAATTTTACCAGGCATCCTGTGACATCACCGAGAAACCTGGGCCTCTCGTCAAGCTTGTTACAGATGGGTCAGTGTAATTTTTAGGGATAGTTGGCCTGAATCCCCGAACAGTGCCACAAACCATGGGCTAACACCCACGAAAAACTACCAAAATCGTCTGTTTCCTATTGCTTGGCCAATAAAATCCTACCATGCATCCTGTGGCATCTCCAAGCCACCAGGGCCTCTTCTCGGGCTCATTACGGATAGGTTGCTATAATATTTTGGGAAATTTTACCTAGATCCCTGGGCAGCACTAAAAACCATGGGCAAACACCAACGAAAACACTACCAAAATCACTTGTTTCCTGTTGCATGGTTCATAAAATCCACCAGGTGTTCATCAACGCCGTTGGACCACCTGGGCCTCTTATCGCGCTTATTACGAATGGGTCGGTCTAATATTTTGGGAAGGTTGGCCTGGATCCCTGGGTAGCGCCATAAACCGTGGGCTAACACCTACAAAAAACTATTGAAATTGCCTATTTCCTCTTACTTAGCCCATAAATTCCTACAAGGTATCCTACGACACCGCCGAGCCACCTGGGCCTGTTGCCAGGCTCGTTACAAATGGGTCGGTGTAATTTTTTGAGAAAGTTAGCCTGGAGCCTTAGCTAGTGCCACAAACTGGCTAACACCCATGAAAAGTTACTGAAATTGCCTTTTTCTTGTTGCTTAGACCATGAAATCCTGCAAAGCATAATGCGTCCCCGCTGTGCCACTTAGACCTCTTGCAAGGCTCTTTACGGGTAGGTCAGTGTAACTTTTTGTGAAAGTTGGTTTAGGTCCCTGAGTAGTGCGACAAACCATTAGCTAAAACCCATAAAAAAATGCTGAAATCACCAATTTCCAGTTGCTTGAACCATAAAATCATACCAGGCATCCTACAGCACCGCCAGACTACCTGGGCCTCTTGCCAGGATCATTGCAGACGTGTCGGTAATTTTGGGGAAAGTTGGGCGGGATCTCTGGGCAGCGCCACAAACAGTGGGCTAACACCCATGAAAAACTATCAAAATCAACTATTTCTTGTTACTTGGCCCATAAAATCCTACTGGGTGTTCGCGGCTCTGCCAGGACACTTGGCCCTCTTGTCGAGCTCCATATGGATGAGTTATTATAATATTTTATGAAAATTGGCCCAGATCCATGGGCAGTACCATAAACCATGGGCTAACACCCATGAAAAACTATCAAAATCACCTGTGTCAAACTGCATGGCCTATAAAATTCTACCAAGCATCTTGCGACACAATCAGGCCACCTAGGCCTCTTACCGAGCTCATTACGAATGGGTTAGGTGTAATATTTTAGGATTTTTGGCCCAGATCCCCAGGTAGTGCCATAAATCGTGGGCTGACACCCACGAAAAACTACCAAAATTGCTTGCTTCCTGTTGCTTGGCCTATAAAATCCTACCAGGCATCCTGCGACGTCGTCCGGCCACCTAGGGCTCTCATCGGGCTTGTTATGGATAGGTCAGTGTAATTTTTTGGAAAAGTTGGCATGGATCACCAAGAAGTGCCACAAACTGTGGGTTAACACCCACGAAAAAGTATCGAAATTGCTTGTTTCCTATTGCTTGGACCATAAAATCCTACCATGCGTCCTGCGGCACCATCGGACCACCTGGGCCTCTTGCCAAGCTGGTTATGGATGGGTTATTGTGATTTTTTGGGAAAGTTTGCCCAGATCCCCAGACAGCGCCATAATCGTGGACTAACACCCTATCTAGACCAATAATTTTAATCAAGAAATTCTTGAAAAATCATAAATTAGTACTCCATTATGTTCTATTGATACAAAGAGCAAATTGAACTAGAAAATAAGATTATACTTTTGAGTTTTATCAGGATGGAACTCTCCAAAATGCTTCTCAGTCTCTGTTCCTATCTTCACATTTTCACCAAATGTAGCAAATAAATAAGTTTCTATAAGTTTTCTTGGCTTGTGTACAGTTCCTACGTTTGATTTCACATGGCTAATCAAATTCCTTAATAAGTGGCTGCATTTTTAATATTTACCCCAACACCAACACCATAAGATGGCCATCCACTTTTAGAGACAACAATCTCAATGTTATTTCCACCACCAGATTTTTTAATTGCATAATAAATTGAATCCACGATAGCATCAAATAGATTGTAACACCTCGATGGATCAGGTGATTGTGCGTAAATAGTGCATAAGGGAGTGCAACATGATCAGGGTCACCCTATTAAGCAACATCAACATGCACCTGCTGATGATCTCTAACACCTATCTCTGTATCATGAAAAGATGCAAGCCCAAGTGGACGTCAGTACGTGGAACTGACGGGTATGTAAAATAGCTGAGTGAAACAGATATAGATAGAATAACAAAACTCAAAGGTGTTTAATCAAAATGTCAAATGTCTATCTAAGGCAAAAATAAAAAGTAGAAAAATGACCTATCCGTACCAATCCAGTCCAAATCAAGTCCAATCCAATTGAATCAAATCAGAGCACTATCAGTAGCGATCCTATCTGGGAGTTTCTCTTATTTGACAACAATCACTTATGACCCAGTGATCGTACAACAATCTCACTGATGTTGCCACAGTCATTCAGTAATTGTCAAGGTAAAGAACAAATCGATCTATAGTGGATCCCAATCAACCAAGTCCGCTATTCTTTTAGGGACCTATTATGAGAAACATCTGACTTAATGGTTTAGTCCTCTTGACGACGTAGTTAATGAGTTCGCGTTGGGCTTACTCTCACTCATTTCAGTGCTTGATACTCCTCCAAAGACTTAATGCTCATAAGACAATCACTATTAATCAATTAGTCTCGTCTGGACATCTATCAACTTAAATCATCACATCAACGATCGACTCTTTGGTTACATTCGTTTAAGTTTCAACTTTTGACTCATAGAGACTCGATTATGCATCACTCTAACTCATAGCATCCAGGAAATAAAAGTGGAGTCAAAGCATCTAGGAATTTCATAGGCTTTCTAGGCTCAAATCGTACACATGCATGCTCAATGGAAGAAAATTTGTAAAAATAATAAGATTGCATGTTAGGGTTCATGTAGTATGGCAAAATCATCTATTTCAAGTATTTAGTTCGTAAAAATAATGATTCATGCAAGATTATGTAGAAGTACATTAGAATTTAAGAAAAATATTGGAGAAACATGTATTGGAGACTCAACTCATTCACAACTCTATCAATTCAGGGTATGGGGCACATGGAGGAACATAGTCCATATTTTGGTTACCCTAACATACCTGGAAATAGGAGGGCAATCAACTTCAAAAAGAATCTCTATTCACGTACTTAGAACCCTAGCTTTTCCCTTTCCTCGTTGCTCTCTAGAATTTCTAAGTGATTTTGTGTGATAATACCCTTAGGGTACTGATAAGGGGTCTAAAACAAGTCAAAAACGTCATGGGTTTTAATTAAAAAGGGTAGGAAAAGACAAAATCATCTTTCTTAAAAACTATCTACTAAGTCTACGAGACCCCGTCTACGGGCCGTAGACCATTATACGAGCCGTAGACAACCTCTCGTAAACAAGGGATCCTGAAATTTGAGTTAATGAAATTTGTCACGAAACCTCCTCTACGAGCGTTCTATAGGTCATATTACCTCTCGTAGAATTTGGACCAAAATTACAGGTTTCTGAATCTTGTTGTCCACTTGATAGACGACTCATGGAACATGTTATAAGTCGTGTTACCTCTCGGAGAACCTCTTCACTACTTGATCAAAAAATTTTAAATCTGGAACACCTTTTACGACTTGGTCTACGGGTCGTATACCAGTCTACAGCTAGTAAACCCTCTAGTAGAACCAGATCTAATGACTTGTTTCACTGTCAAAATTTCTGGGGTGTTACAGTTTCAATAACTTCCACCAACATAGGTTGTGGGGTAGTGAGTAGTTGCAACTAAAATAAACTTCCACCATTTATCATCCAGTTAGAATTTAGTTAGTAATTAAATATTAAACCAAAATTAATATTAATGTGAGCCATAAAATTAACATATGTGGGCCATAAAAAACTAACATTATGTCTTTACATATTATCACACATATATAACTATAAGAAAAGAAAAGTATAGAGTAGGACTATTATAGAAAAGGTAAGATGCAGGATAATATATGTCTAAAGCTCAAAGAATAGCAAAAATAGTTACTTAACAAAGTTCATATTTCAAAAAGTCCAAATAATAATATACAAAAGTAAAGATGTTAAGGTTGAGATAAGCTTTATTTGAGATTGCTACTATGGCTTTTTTATAATTCCTTTCGGAAGTTGCACGAAATTATAATAAGATAGTTGATTGCTAAGACCTGAATAATACTATATTGTTGAAAATTATGAAAATTAAATCAGGAAAACTAGTATCTTCCTTTCGTCAACTTTTCAGTATGTTGATAGTCCAAGCCATGATGCCTTTTTTGTTTAATTTTTCATTCAGTGTTCTATACTTATATTAGAGTTTGACTAATCTGAATTCACCTCGCTTAAGACTTCATTTTAAAGCAACTAAAACTTTTCATGTTTTAAACTAAAATAAGGTAATGATAATACTAACATGTGTAAGATTATTATTTAAAAAAAAAAGGAATAATAACCTTTTTTGAATCTTTTTTTATAAAATATTTACTGTTTTAAATATATTTTTTATTTACTACCTAGATATTCCATATTTGAAAAATATTTATCATTTATAGCAATTGTATTATGTATTAATCCCTTGTTTGGATGGTTGTTATCCGTTGTATTGTATTGTATTGTTAATTTAAGTGTAACGTTTGTTTTGATTGTTACTTAACTTTCATTGTATTGTATCATTTAATTTTATCGTTAGGTAACAACGAAAAGACCCATTTTGTGTAACGACTGATTTGGTGTGGTTGCGTCATTACTTTAATATCTTCTCATTTTTTTATTTTATTTATTTAATTATTCTATTTTATCATTTACACTATCTTTTTATGGAACTACCACATACCCTTCAATTTCTTGTAGGTTTACCATTCAAATTATGGATGTATGATATTATGTAATGACGAAGAACAATATAATCTATCCAAATATTGTAGCCATTGAAACAATACAGTACGATACGATATGATACGATACGATACGATACAACATATTATGAAACAATACATAACAACCATCCAAACAAAGTGTAAAAGTGAATTAATTATATATGTATTATAAATGTATTAAAATGCATTATAATTATTTTGATTAAAAAAATGCACTGAATATTAAAAATGAATTATGCATGTAATATAAATGAATTACACTATGTATAAAAGATGTATTATAAGTGTTTTAAAATATATTAAATTTATATTTTGATAAAAAATCTACATTATGTATTAAAAGTGAATTATATATGTATAAAAATTATATTGCTATAAATGATAAATATTTTCTAAATATGATATATATATATATATATAGGTAAGTTCCTCCCAAAAAAAAAAAGAATAAATACACTTGTAAACTTAGTACAAACTATATTTATCCCCCATAATATAATATAAGGTAAGAAAAAAAAAAACAATGATAATAACAAACTAGAATACTATTACATCAATTAGTGAGAGTTAAAAATAAGGTGAAAGACTTACAAGTAGGAATATGAAAAGAAAGAGCAGGGATTCCATTCTCATCAATTTGATGCTCATAGAATATATAGATATTGAAGTAGTCTTCTTATTTCTTTAGAATTGATATGATTTTTCGACTTCAAATAGAAATAAAGTACAATATGTCAAATCTATGTTAAATATTAAGATAAAGAACTACTTCCTCCATCTCATAAACATTTTATTCTTTTGACTTGACACTGTGTTAAAAAAAAGAAAAACTTTTAAAACTTGTAGTCTAAAATTATTCTTAGATATTTGTATGAATAAAAATTATTTTATTAAAGGTAAAAATAAAATTTTAAGGGTAAATTATTTCCAGTAAGATGATATTCTTTTGGGGACGAACTAAAAAGGAAAATGTGTAAGATAAAATGGACAAATGGAGTAAATAATTATCATTTTAAAAATTATTAGATGTCAATTTTGCTAATGGATATCCTTTTGCCTATTTTTTTGGAACTCTTTTTGGATTTTCTATTTTTTGGATATTTTTTTTTTAAAATCCTATTTATAAAACCATTTTTTGGAGTTTTTTTTTTTTGGACTTCTTGTGGGTATTTTTTTCCTTACTTTTTTTTTTTTTTTTTTTTTTTTAAAATTTTTTTTTTCTTTTTTTTTTTTTTTACAATTTTTTTTTCCTTTTTTTTTTTTTTTACAATTTTTTTTTCCTTTTTTTTTTTTTTTGACAATTCTTTTTTCCTATTTTATACAACCTTTTGGGACCTTTTTCCTTTATGACTTTCTTTTGGCTTATTTTTTAAACCAGGGGACTTTTTTTAAATTGTTTTTGCCTACTTTTTGGGATATTTTAAATTTTTGACTATTTTTCTGAATCACTATTTTAGTTGGAAAAAAAATTCTCCATATAAAAATTTGACAAGATATTTTACATTAAATTTTTATGTGTTTATTTTATTTATGAGTTTTTGAGATGAGGGTTCCAAGGAAACAACCTTTCTACTTTGTGAGGTAGTGGTAAAGGTTGCGCACATTCTACCCTCCCAAAACCCGCTTGTGGAATTCCATTGGGTATGTTGTTGTTGTTGTTTATTGAAGTAGTCTTCTTATTCCTTTACAATTGATATGATTTTTAGATTTAAAAAAGAAATAGTATACGATATGTCAAATTTATTTTAAATATTAGGATAATAATTAAATAATCAGTTTGCCTATTTTTGGGGGACTCTTTTTGAATTTAATGTTTTTCTTTTTACCTTTTTTTTAATGTTATTGTTGCCTATTTTTTTAAAATGGTTATTTGAATTGGTTTTTTTTTTTTTGAGGCTTCTTTTGGGGACCTTCCTTTTTGAATTTTTTTGACAATGTCCTAAATGTAGCTTTGTGAAGATATTTGGAATATGTTCGCATATCCAGATCAACAATTTTAATCAGCAAATCCTTGAAAAATCATACATTAGTAGTCCATCATGTTTTGATTGATACAAAAAGCCAATTGAACAACTCTACTAAAACTAGAAATTAAGATTATACTTTTGAGTTTTATCAGGATTGAACACTCCAAAATGCTTCTCAGTCTCTGCTCCTATCTTCAAATTTTCATCAAATGTGGCAAATAAATAAGTTTCTATAGGTTTTTCTGGCTTGTGTACAGTTCCTGCGTTTGACTTCACATGACTAATCAAATTCATATAATAAGTGGCTGCATTTTCAACATTTACCCCAGCACCACCACCATCAGATGGCCATCCACTTTCAGAGACAACAATCTCAATGTTATTTCCACCACCAGATTTCTCAATTGCATAATAAATTGAATCCACCATAGCATCAAATAGATTGTAATACCCTGATGGATCGGGTGATTGTTGCGTAAATAGTGCATAAGGGAGTGCAACATGATCAGGGTCACCCTTATAAGCAAAAAAGGGATAAACATTCGCTAATAGTGGAGCGTTGTTCTGTTTCAAGAACTCAATAATCGGGTTGATGAAACCACTGACATCTTCACGAAATGTTGATTGAGATGGTGGATACGTATTTGCCAGTAGTCCCGTCTCTATAGCTGTTGAGACCTTTATACGATTCTGTTGTTTGAATGTGGTTATTACTCCTTGTACGTTTCCCATGGCAGGGAGAAGGGAGGGAACAAATTGAGATGATCCATTATTGACTGGAGATATTTCATTTCCAACACTTATATATTTGATTTTGACCTGTTTGATATAATTTATAACATTGGCAACAACCCAATTGTAAGCTTCTTTTGGATCATTTAAGGCTTGAAGTTTGTCATTGGGAATACAAAGAATGATTTCAATGTTACTTCCCTTGAGAGCATTGAGTGTTTCAGGAATTGGATCATAGACTCTCACTTTTGTTATGCCATTAGCTTTATAAAGATTCACAACATCTTGAGCTGATGGTAAGTTATCTCCATTTCTTCCATAACATAATCCGACAGCTGATTGTGCCTCTGCATTGTTAAAAAGAGATTCAACTTTGATTGCGAATTCAGACATAAAATATAAAATATAGTAATTATCAAATGTGACAATGAGAATACAAACTAAAAAAATTAAATCTTTCAAAACTTTTAAGCAGTAATAATAAGAAGAAAATACCTTTAATTTGCAGGTATGCAATTAGCATACAAGCAAATATAAACAAGGAAAAGTTGGCCATCATGAAGCAAATAAAATTAGACTTGTAGGAAAATGACTAGATGATGGCTTCTTATATAGGAAAAGACAAAGACTAGAGTACAATTTAGGCAATTAATTGATGGACTAACTGTAATTTGGACTTTGGACTCTAGATTACTAGGTAATTCTTTCACAGCAGACCTTAAGTATTTTGGAATACACAATAGTTGACTTACATAGTTTGAATTGACTTATTTTATATGCGTTTGACTATTTTTCGGTGTCACATGGCAATTAAGATTGTAAGGGTGACAACTGGACGAGTTGAGTCAAATTTAAACAGGTTATAATAGATCAAGACAATAAATATATATATATGGAATAATAAATGTTCTTAACTAATAAATATATTTACTTTTTCATATTAATATATTTTAATCAATTTAATCATAAAAACTAAAATAAATTTTTTTTTGAATATCCTGAAATGGATGTTTGACAAAAACATTTATATTATAAATATGATGTCATAAAATTATTAAAATATTTTATAAAAAGATAATCTATCAAGTCTAACTAAACAATAAATCAATTGTAATGTGAAATATCAAATTAACACTATTAAAACAAATGACGCTGAAAGTATAACATAAATTGTAAATTTAAAATAAAAAATTAAACATAATACTCTTATATTAAATATGAACAAAATCATGCTAATACCAAAAATAAATATAGAATAAAAAAAAATTAGAAATATGAAAAATTACATGGAATCGTATGAAGTAAAGATTGAGAATGGAAGGGAATATAAAAAATATATATATAATATATTAGAATAATAAAACTAAAAAGTATTTAAAATAATGGAAATAAAAAGTAAATTAAAACAAAAAATTGAAAAATGTAATTACTTCCTTATCAAATACACCTAATTAGTTGTTGACCAAGTATTACGTGGCAAACCAAACATGTCAGACTATGTAATTATATCCAATTACACTAAACTCAATTAGCAGAGTGATTTTTCAAACAAATCCTTATAAAAATTTTAAGATTAAAAAGTAAATTTAAGCATTCATTATAAAGCTAAAAATAATTATCATAAGTCAAAAGTCATAAATTAAAATTTTTTAATTTAGATATTTTGACTTATAAATGTTTTAATTACTTTTTTATACGAAGGTTGAATTTTCACTACATTTTGTAAGATTGTAGTAGTAAATTATTAATGATCTGAAAAAATTAAATAACCCTTTCGTGCATTAGTCAAATTGCATTAAATTATTAATAAACTGAAGATGTGGATGAATAGACTTTTTGCGTATTAGTCAAGTTGCATAAAGCTTATAAAAATATCATTTAATTCACTAACAAAAACTTATTTCTTTTCTTTTAATTTGTTTATCGATTTTGACTTGACATAAAATATGTAGAAATCAAAATGATCTTGAATGTTAGTCTTAAAGTAAAAATATATTAGAAAATTGATCTCATGAATACTATTAGAGAAATATTTTTGACATGCATTTTGAAACAATTTCAAAAGTTTATAAAATGCTCCTAACATTAATATTAAGACAAATTTTCTTGTTGTGAAATATTGAGTCCTAAGTTTATCCTTAGTTGTTACAACCTTATGATTTGAAGTTCATCTGAATATCCATAATTCTAGATTATTTGTTTTGGCGATAAGTTTAAATATATTAATCTTTTTTTTAATTTGCATTCGACTATTCTTGTATTGCTAGATTGGTTCATTTATTCTTAGTGCTTCTTTTTTATTCAACTTGTACGTATGTATTCATATCAATTTATTGTTTTTCGTCTAGGGTAAACTCTTCATTTTCACTTTAACATTAGTCGAATGAACAACGTAATTATTGTTTTTCGTCTAGGGTAAACTCTTCATTTTCACTTTAAGAAGCATTAGTCTAATGAACAACGTAATTATTTAACTTGTGAATAATTATCAATAGTAAAAATACATATCCCTTACCTTAAAGATTATGAATATGTATTGCAACGACCTGACCACATCGTTATGGAAAGATCAACAGGGAAGGAAATTGGGCTAAAAAAATTTTGAGTAATAAATTGAGAATTTTGAGCCTAGGCAGATTTGAATAAATTTTGAGCCACGTGAGGTCTAAGGCAATTTGATAATGAATTGGGAGCCGAATTGCAAGTTTGAGCATCCGAGTAGATAGCTAAGATAATAAGGATCTTGTATAGCTTTATGGAACTAAATTCTTGTGAGTATAATTCTCGAAATTTATTTTCATGCTAAGGATATATTTTGAAATCTCATGATTTGAGAGTGTGTTGCAAATTTGAATTTTTTTTTTAAAAAAAAATAGAATATCGGGTCAGTGACCATTTTATTGCATCTAATAAATGGTTGGGCTATAAGTGGCCCAATACAAACGGGTCAAGCAGAACAATTCGAAAGGTCAGCGTATACACCGACCTAACCTCAACTAAAAGGAAAGACCTAGCTAGTTTCCTAACTTTGGCCCTTTCACTATTCTTGCCCTTCATCCGTCGTTTCTGGTGTTTCCGTTGGAGCTGACCAAACGCTTCTTCTTCAAAGGTGAGTGTCCCTTCTTCTTCAGTTTTGTCTCATACGAGCTAAGACCTAATCTAAACCTATTGATTGTAGATGTTGTCTCCAGCGAAAAGTACCAATCGTGAAGAGTCAAGGCCACCTCCATCATCTTTGTCCATGTACGAACCCTCCCTTCTATTTCTTTTGTATGCCCATGTTCTTCCATTTTTAACCCTCTTCTCTTTTTCAAAAAAGCCATCTGGAGCAGGCGTAAGGAGAGTCTGGCTTTTGAAATGGCATGGGTGATGGTGCATGCTTTGAACGACAAACTGGCTCTGATTCTTCTTCTTTTACTGCTGGTTTCGTCCAATTTTTTGGGAGCTGACTAGTCTATAGTAGACGTTTATTTGCACGTTTCTTCCCCTTGGCCTAATCTGTATAAATTTGTTTTGTCCAAACATTAGGCCCTGTAATTAGCTGTGAATGCTACTGCTGCTCTGTATGGTGCTACTTTTCCTTATTCGTAATGTTGGAACTCCTTGTTTATCCATGTTTAGTATTTTCCTAGCCATGTGGGTAGTTGTCTGAATACTGTAAATGTGTGCTTTCCTTCATTATTAGCTGCTATGTTTGCAATATAGTCTGAAAATTGGTTTGCTTCTCTAACCACATGCATAATCTTGAATTTCCTGCCCTCCATTAGTCTTAGGATATCCTCAATTATCTCTGCAATTTCCCAGGGTATCTTTCAATCTCTCTGTATGATGCACTTCAGACTCGGTGAGTCTGTCTCTATTATTATCCTCTCAAAACCTTGTGAGACACAGCACATTAAGGCTTCCCTTATTGTTGTGGCCTCTACAATAGTGTTTGTGGTTTCCCCTAAATGATTTGCTTCAGCATATATGAGGTCACCATACAACCTACTATGGCAACGGGGTAAGTTGCCATCATAGGAGAGGAAGGGGGGAGGGGGGAGGTGGGGGGATAGATGCAAACTTAAATCCTACAAAAGTCTCAAATTCATTTTTATTTCTCCCACTTCATCCTTGAGAGACCAGATTAGATCTAAGATAGCTTTTCTCAAGTTTTCCACCAATTCTCTTCCTAAAAATAAGTTAATCCATTCCCTAATGTATATTTTAATTTCTAGACTATAGAATCTAGGGAGAACGATTATGGGAAAAGATTTAGACATGTGATTTGTGGTGGATAAGAGCCCTAGCTTGGGGGAGATGATCATAAGAGTGGCCAATAATTAAGATTTTCCTATAATTCAGGTAAATTGGGGCATTATTGTTGATTTTTTTTTTTGTATTTTCTTTATTGTTATAGACCAAGAACGAGTTAGGACTTTGCAGAAGGGGAAATCATACATTAGGGTAAAGTTTAATAAAGAATAAAACATAAATTATAATTATTTAAATTTAAATAAGGGTATAATTGAAAAAAAAAATAAGAGAACCATGGAATACCACCAAATTGGTGGTTTTAAAAAGTGAGGATTTTCATGGTTAGATAACCATGAGACCAAACTATACCATACCATTTAATTAATCACACAATTAAAACAAACATGATTTTCTTAATAAACATATCATATCATACCATGAAAAACCACCATCCAAACAAGTTGTTAATGTCCCAAAAAGAGGACTAGATTTGATTATGAATCCAATGATAGTTACTCGTCCCCTATCTTGAAAAAGTATTGGACTGATGTGGCAATGACACCACTTCGTTGTACATCATCGACTCATAGGTGATGGTTATTGATTAGAGAAATCCCAAATAGGATATTACAGTTCTCAAAATGATTGGACTGAGTGGTTTATTATTGAGATTTCTTACAACGCAGTTTAGTCTAAAACTTGTGTTATTTTGCTGATTTATAACCAAAAACTTTAATTTATCCAGATAAGTGTTATATCGATTATAAGCATCAAAACAATGGATAATTGAATTTAAATTTAATCATTGTTTTCGAATTAATCCTTCAAAGACTAGACCACTTTGGTGATTATCTAATCTCACATATAATTCTAAGTTATTTTAACATAATGGAAGCATTAAACTTCTTCATATCCGTTACTAACAATAATTATGACTCCTAGAATTTCATAAATAGGATTCATAAAGTTGAAAGTAAACATAAATATGAATGAAAAATCACTAGTTTTAGAACTTTGCTTTGATACCACATGTAAGGATTTACCATAATTCAAATTGTCAAACATAAATAATCTAACATGAAATCCTATCATAAATTCAAGATTGTAGAACTATATGATTTTCACATAAATCATCTTTACATTAATTCAGTCAAGAAAATATACCAAAATTGGTCATGAGATATTGACTTGACTCCAATGGAAGTCTTTTCTTGTTCTTGACAAAATGTTAATTTTCTCTCTTTTTTCTTTTATGGATTTTTTTCAGAATAGCGGTGATGTAAAGTATGGTATTCTTCAAGTTTAAAGCCTGAGAAAGGACTAGATACTTTTAGTTCCACTTTCCATCAAAGTAGGTAGTGGGAAGTTATGGCCCTTAAAAGTCGATATCGTTTATTAATTTCTCTGATTTTCTGGTTGTTATTGGATTCAATTTCTTCTTATTGTTATTTGGTAGTGCTTTAAGCCATGAACTGTTACACGAGTTCCTAAACATTTTGAATACAAGTTTTACTTAAACTTCTACTTGTGTTTGTTTCATCCTCCTTATTTTCCTTTGAAACGTAATAGTCTATAAGTTACTGTCAAGATGTTCTACTGGTTTAATTTTTGGGTTTTCCTATATGTTTATGTCCTTTGTACCCTTTTCTAGTCATTATAAGTTAGTATGCTCTGTTCTTGTTAGTCGCTCTTGATTAAAGCACCTCGTTTGGCCTGCTGACAGCTTGTATTCTCAGAAGTTCATGTTTAGAAGTTTCCTTATTCAAAATCTAGGAAAAGTTATCCGTCTGTTATACTGGGTTCTAATGTGGCTGTGTATCCCTAAAATATAGTCATTTTGCCTTCTGCTCAGTTGCTCTTAGAAGTGATGGTATTTGCTTGATGTAAATATCATACTCGTGTTAGATATGCTTCAGCGAATCGAGTGGGATAGGTCATCTTATTGCTTCCCATGTTCAGCCTTCCTTTTCTCATATTTATTTGAATCATTTTTCAATATTGAATAAGTTTGCTTCATCTTTGCTTTAGTGTGTACTGAGATGCCTCTGTCTTGAGGGGTCAATCTTCTTTCTAGCATTTGAAAGGAATAAAAACTATTTGATATCATAATACGAGATGATGTTTAGATTAGATTGTTTTGAAATCACATGACTAAGTTCTCTTTTCTGTTTGTTGATGAAGCTTTCTCAAACACTTAAAATATCCATCAATTTTATCTTTTTATTACTTTGTTGTAATGTTGTTGTCCTGTTCACTTGCATAGTTATTTTGGCTTCATTCGATTTATTTGTTCACTTGTAAAGATGTTAACTTTAGCATCATATAATAGGAATCTGGAATGGATATTATTGTTCGAAGTGCAAAGCATATCTACTTTATCTTGTCTGATCTAAAACTTGTCAATTGATATGTTGCTTTGTCTAAGATAGAATACTGTTTTTCAGCCCACATGACCCCCCCCCCTTTATCCTTGTTAACCTTGTTGGAATGTCTTCACATCTCTGTTAAGATTTTTAGTGTTATGTATATAATGATGAACACCCTAGTTTCTTCTTAGTTCCAGCACCACTGAATGTTCCTTTTAGGATATAGTTGATCATTTCTTTTTAAATTTTTCTGAAGGACCTTCATATGGTGTTCATTGATCTTGAGAAGGCATATAACAAAGTCCCAAGAGATGTTCTATGGAGGTGTCTAGAGATGAAAGGTGTCCCATTGGCGTATATCAGGGCGATTAAGGATATGTACGATGGAGCCAAAACTCGGGTAAGAACGGTGGGAGGAGACTCAGAGTATTTTCCTGTTGAGATGGGACTCCATCAAAGATCTGTGTTGAACCCGTTCTTGTTTGCCTTGGTGATGGATGAGCTGACGTGATTTATCCAGGAGGAGGTACCATAGTGTATGCTATTTGCAGATGACATAGTACTAATTGATGAGACCCGGACTAAAGTTAACGATAGGTTGGAGGCCTAGATGAGCTGACGCGATCTATCTAAAAGGAGGTGCCATGGTGTATGCTATTTGCTGATGACATAGTACTAATTGATGAGACCCGGACTAAAGTTAACGATAGGTTGGAGGCCTAGAGACACGACTTGGAATCCAAAGGATTCAAGTTGAGCAGGATCAAAACTAAATACTTGGAGTGCAAATTCAGTGTTGAGAGGGATGAAGCAAACTGTGATATGAGGT
>DF359346.1:69498-92785 GCA_000787875.1 Solanum virginianum
CCATCACTATCGATAAGATCTCTAGTTTTTCATGTTGATCGCAAATCTGATCTTAGATTTTTCATCTGAGCTTGGGAAAACGCGTTATGCGCATGATTCTATTCTAGGGGTATTTCGAACATTTCGCGGGGTGTTACATTATCTCCATCTTTCGATCATTCTTCCTCGAATGATGAGTAGAGGTGGAAATAAGGCACGAATAATAATCGAAAGCTCCTGTCAATACTCACTCAATCAATCAAGCTTTCGACTTCTCATTGATCTCAACAGTCTCTATTTAGTCTAAGGAATATACACATCAAAAACTTAATTATTCAAATACTCCAACTCATGAGTAAACGTCAACTCAAGAGTAGAAAGCTCAACTTGTTAGAGAGCATCATTATCTGCAGCTCATAACTCTCGTCAAGGCCTAAGTTTTACTGCATACTCTTACCAAAGTCAAGCCTAACTCAATGTCACCTTGTGCTACCTAGTAAGATAGTTATGATCCTATAATATATCTCATAAGGTTCTTATTTTATACCTTAGACATCCTCATTGGCAAGCACGAAGGGGACATCAAAACTTGAGAATTCAAATCATTTGAACACCTCGTTAATCAATTTTTTGGACTCTTGAAGGAGGTTATCAACTCTAATCGAGAATGGTACATTGATATATAAGACTTTATGTACAACTCTCAAGCTTAGCACCTCATCTCAATTCTCCTCCCTTTTACGACACTCTACTCCATCAATTTAAGCTCATAGCTCCTCTTCAACTCTATACCTATCCACATCCTCTTATTCCATTCAAGCTTACCTCTGAGCCTCAAGGTACTATTGCTAAGATGATCATATCCATACAAGGCTAACCCTCAATACTCAACTCTATACTTTCTCTGGGACTTTTCTTAAAAGATCCCTAATCCTCTTGACTACCTCCTATCCTTACTTGAAACCCTCATCACGAAGTCTTCAATAGTCTATCATCAATAGTCACATAATAACAACCACACATTCAAGCCTATCACTCTAACCATTCCAACTATGTCTTAGAATCTTCAAGCCTACTTAACAGTTCTACCTCCACCAGTCAATGCACTCCCACTCAAAGACACACCATCACCCTCTTACCTATCTATTAGGCATTATAGTGTCTCATCTCTCCCCTGTTCACTATCTCTATCCCTACATGACACAAGTACCACACCAATGTCATAATAAGGATACATTCACTCATTCTCGTCTATCCTCAAACTCGGTCTACAACTATCAACATCACTATTTGGACCTAGAGGAACTCATCATCTCTCCCTTTGAAGAAACCCCCAAACTATTACCTCTCCATGCAAAATAAGCATGAATACCATCAAGAACTCAAATACTCAAATACTTAAATACTCATTCTCAAGAATAGACTTCGAACACAATATGTAAAGTTTAAACTTTATCTCCAACATCATTATTAGGCATGAATACTATCAAGGACTTGCATACTCAAGTATGCAGAGACTCAAAAGGGACATCAACTCAAAGATAGGAACTCAACTACATTATCACAATGCAGGAGCACTCATTCTCTTCCATCACCCATAGCTCGTCTACTATCATTAATACTTCTATCAAGACTGGAAAGTTGGATTACTCAAAAGGAGATCATTAGCATGATTCAATCAAAAAATCTTATCTGAGGACATTGATAATGAAGTACAACCTTCCTTGTCTATCAAAACTACTCCAAGTTCACAGAACTATACGTAGTGTAAAACTCAAGTCACATCTTGTTCATCATAGGAATGGAAAGTCTTGGATTCACGGGGTAAGATCAAGATTAATGAATGAATTCATCA
The DNA here is from genome assembly GCA_000787875.1 of Solanum virginianum. Classification (NCBI taxonomy): domain Eukaryota; kingdom Viridiplantae; phylum Streptophyta; class Magnoliopsida; order Solanales; family Solanaceae; genus Solanum; species Solanum virginianum. Next base: position 71,333 of record DF359346.1, read on the forward strand.
CTTCTCATCCTCAAAACTCAGCATGAACGAGAATTAATATGATGTGGCATAGGACTAGGCCATAGGTACGACAGTTATACACCAGAAGGGAATAGAGTATCACCTTAACTGACGGGTAAGATAGTATGAGATGGAAAAGAGTTGATATCTTATCTTGATCAACCCATCACTATCGATAAGATCTACTTTGGTTTACCACTTCGTCATCTCCCCCTTAGCTCTCAAGGTCCTCTCTCTAAATTTAGGGATCGATTTTCTCTACTAGGCTGTAAGCATATATCTCCACTTGGTCAAGGAATCACAACCCAAGAATATTTTAAACTCTTCTATTATGCTAGCATACATATAACTAGCCATTCAGACTCTTTTCAATGATATCATTCTTAGCTCCTTCCTGTCTTTATGGAAATCTCTGTATATTTGCTATTCTTATGGACATAACCACTTCCCACAACTCTCACAATCTAACCTCCTCTTTTTGCCTACAAACTCCCAACTCCTGTGCCCCTCCCCATGAACTCATTCGTATAAGACTTAGATTATCATGAAAAACTCATCATAATCTATCCATAAGCCCCAAATCAACTTAATTTTGAGAAAAATGACTTTAATACTCGTTCATTAGACTTAAGATAGGTTGAGAATATCCAAAATACCCTTCTTGAAATTAAAAGAAAAAAGTTACTAAAAATGCACTCGTTCGCGATGCACTAGGAGAGCGGACCAGTGTATTTTCCTCCAAAAATTTTTCGAACGAATTTTATTCTTCTCGTCAAAAATTTTAAAAAATAATAATAAGTGTAGGTGCGTGTTCCTAACGCGTGGCGCCTGGGGCGCACATCAATACTATCTTGAAATTAATTAGAAAAAATTATTTTTCGACTCGGTTGCTCTAAAATCGAGTCAAGACCACTTTCCCACCCAGTTGATCGTAAAGCCTATCTCAGATTTTCTATTCGAGATTGGGAAGACGTATTATGCGCACGATTCCATTCTAGGGGTATTTCAGTAATTTTGCAGGGTGTTACAACGTCAAATTTATGTTAAATAAGATTAAGATAAAAACTACCCCCTCCGTCCCATTTTATGTGACATCCTTTGACTTGGCACGGTGTTTAAGAAAAAAGAAAGACTTTTAAAATTTGTGGTTTAAAATCATTCTTCGATATTTGTGTTGCTAAAAATCATTTCATTAAAGGTGAAAAGGAAATTTTAAAGGTAAATTATTTTCAATTATAGTAAGATGACATTATTTTTGAGATGAACTAAAAAGGAAATGGTGTCCTATAAAAGGGGACAGATGTAGTAAATAATTATTATTTTAAAATTGGCAGATGTCAATTTTGTTAATGGATATTCTTTTGCCTATTTTTTTTGCAACTCTTTTTGGATTTTCTATTTTTTGGATATTTTTCTCCTATTTTTAAAACCATTTTTTAGAGTTATTTGTTTTTTGCCTTTTTTTTTTGTGGATTTTTTTCTTACCTCTTTTTAAAAACAATTTTCCTATTTTATAAAGCCTTTTGGGACCTTTCCTTTTTTGACCATTTTTTGGGGACATTTTTTTTAAATTTCTTTGGCCTATTTTTATGGGATATTTTAAATTATTGACTATTTTTCTGAATCACTGTTGGAAAAAAATTCTCCATATAAAAATTTGACAAGATATTCTCCATTTAATTTTTATGTGTTTATTATAATCAATATTTAATATTATTAAAATAATAATAAATGATTATTGAAGAAAAATGATGAAATTTTTTTTATAGATATTAAAATAGTCTTCTTGCCCCTTTACAATTGATATGATCTTTAGATTTAAAAAAGAATCCTGCTCCTCCCACCCAGGCGACTTTTCAAATCAGACTTGAAATCCTAAACATGTTCAACAAGAACAAAAGCAATAATGAGAAGGCAATAATATGATAAAATAATCTTACCAGTTAAGAAGAAAAATAATCAAATTTGGACAACCACAGGAGAATTTGAGATGACCAGAAAGAAGGGGAGAGTAATATAAAATTCTCTTCTTCTTTTTTTTTTTCAGAGTAAGGTGAGTGTTCTGTGCTCTGAAAATTGTCTGCGAATCCTCTTTTTATAGTGGAGAAAAACCAACGACTGAGAAGAAATAAGGCAACTAAATCAAATCTCACTAATCAAGTTTTTCATAAAAACAGAGCAGAAAATTTGGTCAAAACTTTTACCTTAAATCGCTAATATTACCGTAATTACGTAAATAAATAAATATTCAGTCAAAACTTCACCCAAAATAAATCAATAAAAAAGATTGACACTGAATTTGCAAGATCATAATATGGAGCATAAGGAAAGTAAAGAGAATTGGGGAAGTTAATTATGGGAATTGCAAATAACTTGTCACAATAAAACCAAGTGAAAATCCTATCACTTTTAATTAATGTGAGGACAATCACAATAAAATCAAAAGAAACAATCAAAGAGACATTCCTCCATATTCTATGATCAAATTACCATAACAAGGAATGTAAAAATCTGAAAATATAATTTATGGGAACATCAACTATGCTAATTAATCTAAATAATATGTTATTCCTAATAAAGAATTCTAATTCCTAAATTACATTGAATTAACATGCTGCAGAAATCTAAAGGTCGGACCAATATTGATAGCAAAATTTGATGTGGATTTTGCACAAACCTAGAACCAAATCTCAGTCAGAGTCGTATAGCAGAAATGTAGTAATTTAGGTTGAAATTAAAATACTTTCAAAATTAATAGGAAAACAAACCGATTTGAAGTGTATTCCAAAATATTTTTCTAAGCTTAAATCTGACCGGGGTTGTTGATTTGCTTGAACTTCGTAACGATCCGCTACATGGGTTTTCTGATTTGGGGCTGTCATTTCGTTGTTTGGGTCTAGTTTTGCAGAGAGAATAAGAGAGATGGGGCAGCGTGGTGCTGTGGCGGCATCGCTTGGTTCACTGTTGTCGGTGGGTTTCGAAGGAGGAGAAGAGGGAAACGAAGGAGAGGAGAGAAAGGGTCGAATGGTGGCTGTTCCTGGCGGGGTTAGGGGTATTTTGGGGGAAGAGAGACGAGGGTGCAATGGGGCTGCCGGTGGTTCTCCAGCAGGTTTTGGGTTAAAGGGTTTTGGTTTGGGGATTTTCATGGGTTTTCCGGCGAGGGCGATATAGTGAGGGAGAGAAAGGAAGATCGACGGAGAAGGGAGAAGGCGACGCCGGTGTGAAGGTGACTGGAAACGGGTTCAGAGGCGACTGGGGGTCGATTTGGTCACTATTTTCTGGCTGCTGGTGGGGTTTTTGAAGTGGAGAAAGGGGCTCACCAGTGAGATTTTGGGGTTGTGCATGGGATTTTTCGGTGAGGGACGAAGAGAGGAGACGAGGTAGTTTGGGTGTTTGTTTCTGGCGTAGAGGGGTATGACAGCGGTGAAATGGCGATTACAGGAGTAAGGAGCAACTGCGTTTGAGGAAAGGGAAGAAATGGAAAATAGGCAAGGGTTTGGGGGTATTAGATTATTAAAATAGAAAGAATGGGAAAAATAATTTGGACCATCCAATCAATAGTAGCCAACAGATGATATTAGTTCTGAGATATTGGATTGGATCCGGATTACATATGAGTCGCCCAGATTTGAATTAAAAGGGGATTGAACCTTTCGTTTAAAATTTAGCTACAAATTGACCCGATTAGGCTAGAATGGCTAGAATTGAAATAATTTTTAAAGAAATTGACTAAAATTGAAAGAAATTTGATAGAAAAGGTTACAAATTAAATAAATTGGGATGGAATTGAGTAAATTGCCATTTAATTAATTATGATATGTACACACAATAAAATATATAATATTTTAAAATAATAATTTATTTATTTTTATGTAAAGAAAATATTTGATAGAAAAAGAATATTAGTCAAATTATCCTTTTAAATTAAACATATTGACAAAATAATATAAAAATATAATGCATTTAAAATACGATATTATCATATTAATAATAATAAAAGGTAATAAGTAAACAATAATAAATATTACTACTGCTATTATTATTACTGAAATAATCATAATAATAAAAGTAAATAATAATAATAATAATAATAATAATAATAATAATAATAATAATAATAATAATAATAATAAAAGTAGTTTTAAATGACAAAATAATTTATGAATATTTTTTTTAAAAATCAAGAATGTTAAAGAAACACATACAATTATTTGGATAAAATTAAAAAAAGACGCATTTATTTAAAAGTTTCGAAAATGCCTATTTTAATAAAATGACAATCTAAAAAGGGTATAGGTCGGTCCAAATTGGGTGTCAACAACTGCCCTTTCTTTGCTCGGAAATAAAGGATGAATTATCGAGCAAAGAAAGTTGACGGAGTAGCCGATTTTATCTGATCGATGAGATATTATCGGAGGGACGAAATAGAACAAACGAGGTTGTGAAAAAAAATTACAACCGAGACTTCAGTATCAAGTCGCCTACATATCTCAGGTTGTATGAGAATCAGGCCAAGTGTAGTTCTGGACTTAGGAACAGTGAGGTTCCTAAAAAAGAGAATAACGGTGTGGGATTGGAATAGAAATGATAGTAGCTTGAATTGAAAGACTGAGGTATAGAAAATGATTCGTGTGTTAATGGGAAAAATGAGGACTAGAAGATAGTCAGGACAATGCAAAAGAAAGGCAAAGGATTCATGATAACGAAAGGTATATCCTCGAAGTGAATGATGGAATGTACCGAAGTCCATGAATTCTTTAATTTGTAACTAAGAAAACACTAGATAGATTAATTAGAGCGCGTATATTAAATGATGAAATAATTCACAAATATGATGCAAGTTCCATTTAGACCATGAAATTTACCATAAGACGATAGGGATGACGTCTTAGGCTATGACGTCTTGGGCCATGCTAATAGTAAATTATATCCTTAGATCATGAAATGATGTCCGTAGTCCATGAAAAATGATGCCTTTGGACAATGACACCTTCAGATCATGATGGAGATAAATTGAATACCTAGGCTATGAGATGACGTCCGTAGGCCATGAAGGATGATGCCTTTGGACTATGACGCCTTAAGGGCATGATAACAAGAAATTAAATTCTTAGGCCATGAAATGATGTCTTTAGGCCATGAAAGTGATGCCTTTGGACTATGATGCCTTAAGGGTATGATAACAAGAAATCAAAATCCTAGGCCATGAAATGATGTCTTTAGGCCATGAAAGTGATGCATTTAGATTATGATACCTTAGGGATATGATATGCCATGTATCTTTTCAGGCAAATATCATGTAAAAATGCAACTTTTTGGGCTTTTATGCAAAATTTCTCTGGCCAATATTGAAAAATGTTATTTTGAGCACATGCAAATTTGGAGCACATTTGTTATCATTTCCAATCAGATGATCCATTAATCCAACTAATAGAGGATTATAAGTGGGTCAATTTTTTTGATTTCCATTGGAGATTAGGAATAGATGGACTTTCTATAGGACCCATTTTATTAACAGGATTTATCACGACTTTAGCGCCTTGTCCAGTTACTCGAGATTCTAGATTATTCCATTTTCTCATGTTAGCAATGTACAATGGTCAAATTGGATCATTTTTGTCTCAGGACCTTTTACTTTTTTTCATCATATGGGATCCGAGGGGACCACCACAGCTCCTCTCTTCTCGAAAATCCATACATCCCTTATCAGTGTATGGACAGCTATCTCTCGAGCACAGGTTTAGGTTCGTCCTCAATGGAAAAATAAAATTGAGCACCTAACAATGCATCTTCACAGACCAAGAACTACGAGATCACCCCTTTAATTCTGGGGTGATGGAGGGATCATACCATTCGAGCAATTTTTTTCTTGACTCGAAATCAAAATGGGAGCAGGTTTGAAAAAGGATCTTAGAGTGTCTAGAGTTGGGCCAGAAGGGTCTCTTAACGCCTTCTTTTTCCTTCTCATCAGAGTTATTTCACAAAGACTTGCTATGGTAAGGAAGAATGGGGGGGAACAAGGGCAATATACAATGCAAATACCGGGCACATGCAAATTCTCGGGCAATATGCAATGCAAATATCGGGCACATGTAAATTTCTCAGGCGAATATCAGGCAAATATCGAGAAATATGCAATGCAAATATTGGGCACATACAAATTTCTCGATCAATATGCAATGCGAATATTGGGCACATGCAAATTTCTTTGGCATGTTATGTGGAATGCAATTTTCGGACGGAATGAAAATCAAATCTTTAGGGCACATGCAATTACTCAGGCCAATATTATGCGGATATTGAGCATATATAATGCAAATCTCGAGCACATGTAATGCAGATATCGGGCATATGCAATATAATGCAGATTTCGAGTTAACATTATGCAAAATTTGGGTCTATGCAGTATGCGATGCAAAAGGTAAATAATATTTTGTCTTACTGAAATGATACTTTGTTCGAGCAATGTTAAAATGTGTGTCTCTTTTGCATTCAAAGAAAAATTGTTAGTTTGTAAGAAAGCGAAGGTTGATCTGTCCTTGGCTATGACTAGTATGCTCCGCTTGTTGTTGATATCCAGACTCTTGTCAAGCTTTCATCTTGGGCACAGTGTTATAGCATTTGAATTTATGAAAGTAGTATGTATTTATATATATTTTGAAAAAAATTTAAAAAATTGATAATTTATAAATGATGTTGAATCCTTGATAGTGGCACATTCTGAGACAAATCCAACGTCCAATTGAGGAAGCATTTTTGGGATACCTAGTGCAGAATTTAGACTTTTCTTTGCGAGATCTGTGTTGCTTTGTCATGAATTCTTGAGTTCGTCTAAAAAATTGTACCCCAATTATTTTTGTCTTGGTAGAGTACCTCTTGAAAGAAATTTTGAGATCCTCTCAAAAATTCTGCTCTAGTCTAGTGTTGAGGGGGAAAATAAAGATTTTATTATGATAAGACCAAACTCCATAGGAGTGCCTACGTATCCCTCTTAAATGGGAGTCTGATGTAGTTCCAAGTACAAAGAGCATAAGACAAAGTTTAAATGTAGTATCTCTTCATAACATTTGAATTGATAGGTCTAGGCCAGATTTCACCATCCATTTCTGTGTGTAAGTGCTTCTCCAGTCAAGACATGGTGGACCATGTACGAACCTTGCCAGTTTGGTGCGAATTTGCCTTTGGCTTTGTCTTGATTTGGAAATATTTTCTTCAAAACCAATTGTCCAGGCGAGAAATATCTCAGTTTAACCTTCTTGTTGAATGCTTGAGTCATTCTATTCTGATACAGTTGTCCACGACAGATAGCGTTGATCCTTCTTCCATCAATCAGTGCTAATTGTTCAAACCTTCTTCGTACCCATTCAGTATCACTCAACTCTGCTTCCTAAATGATTCCCAAAGATGGTATCTCAACCTCGGCGGGGCTTATAGCTTCATTTCCATAAACCATAAAATAGGGTGTTGCTCCAGTAGAGGTCCGTACGATATTACGATACCCCAATAGCGCAAATGGTAACTTCTCATGCCATTGCCTGTAGTTGTCAATCATTTTTCGTAGTATCCTCTTGATGTTCTTATTTGCAGCCTCTACTGCTATAATTATCTGCAATCTATATGCGGTGGAATTTTGATGGTTGATCTTGAATCATTCATAAACCTCCTTCATCAGATCACTATTCAGATTTGCACCATTATCAATGATGATTGTTTTGGGCACCCCTAATCAACAAATAATGTTATTCTTGATGAAATCATCGACAACCTTCTTGGTGACAGATTTGTGAGATGTGGCTTCAACCCATTTGGTGAAGTAGTCGATTGCCACAAGAATAAACCTGTGTCTATTTGATACTACTGGCTCAATGGGACCAATTACATCTATGCCCCAAGCTGCGAAAGGACAGGGTGAGTTAGTGACATGGAGTTCGTTGGGAGGAACTCAGATTATATCGACATGGGTCTGACATTGATGACACTTCTGAACATAGCGAACGCAATCTGTTTCTATGGTCAACCAAAAATAACCTGACCTGAGGATCTTCTTTGCAAGGGTGAAGCCGTTCATATGAGGACCACATGTTCCTGTATGAATCTCTTCTACCAGTCTGGATGTCTCTCTAGCTCCAACGCACCTCAGCAAACCCAAATCTGGAGTTCTCCTGTATAGGATTTCTCTGTTTAAGAAGAATTGGTTTACTAGCCTCCTAATTATGCGCTTTTGTACTTTTGTCGCATTCTCTGGGTAACTTCTATTCTTCAAGTATCCCTGGATATCCTCATACCATGGCTTCCCGTTCTTCCTCCACATGAAAGCAATGTGCAGGCTGCTCATTTATATGAATGCGAATAGGACCAATGTAATTCTGATCAGGGTGCTGAATCATAGAAGCTAACGTGGCCAAAGCGTCTGCAAACTCATTCTGGATTCGAGGGATGTGCTTGAATTCAACTTTAGGGAACCTTTTGCAAAGCTTTTGTACACAATCCAAATATGGTAGAAGCTTTAGATTTCTTGCCGCCCATTCACCTTGTACCTAGCGGATCAACAAATCTGAGTCCCCTATTACCAAAATCTCTTAGACGTCCAAATCGATGGCTAATCGAAGACCCAAGATGTAGGCCTCATACTCAGCCATGTTATTGGAGCAGTGGAATCTGATTTTTGCTGATGCCGGATAGTGTTGACCTGTTGGTGAAACTAAAACAGCTTCGATGCCTAACCTGTTAAGATTCTTGGCTCCATCAAAGAACACCTCCATCCATTGTATTCTTCAAAGATGTCTTCTCCTACGAAGGACACTTCTTCATCATGAAAGTAAGTCTTCAAAGGCATGTATTCTTCATCTACAGGATTTTCTGCCAGATGATCGGCTAATGCTTGTGCCTTCACCACTTTTTGTATGACATAGACTATGCCAAATTCACTCAGCAATATCTGCCACTTCGCTAATTTTCCTGTGGGCATGGGCTTTTGAAAAATATAATTCAAAGGATCCATTATTGAGATCAGATATGTCATGTGTGCTGAGAGATAATGCCACAACTTCTGGGCCACCCAAGTCAAAGCGCAACAAGCGCATTCAAACAAAGAGTATCGAGCCACATATGAAGTGAACATCTTACTCATGTAGTAGATTGTCTACTTCTTTCCTTCCCGTTTCATCATACTATCCCAAGATGCACCCAAAAGCATTATCCATGACCGACAAGTATAGTAACAAAGGCCGACCAGGCTAAAGAGGAACCAATACAGGAGGATTGGACAAATACTCCTTGATCTTGTCAAATGCTTCTTGACATTCTGGGGTCCATTTGATAGCAACATCTTTCTTCAGCAGCTTGAGGATTGGCTCACAGATGACGGTGGACTGGGCTATGAAACGACTGATGTAGTTGAGTCTGCCCAAGAAACTCATCACCTCCTTCTTGCTCTTCAGAGGAGGGAGATCACGGATGGCTTTAATGTTTGCTAGATCCAGCTCTATACCTTAACAACTGACAAGAAAATCGCAACAGCTTCCCAGAAGGAACCCCAAAAGCACACTTTTGCGGGATTCAACTTCAAGTTATACCTTCGTAGCCTATCAAAGAATTTCTAAAGATCAACCAAGTGGTCATATCCCTGCCTTGATTTGATGATAACATCGTCCACATAGACCTCAATTTCTTTATGGATCATGTAATGAAATAAGGTGGTCACTACTCTCATGTAAGTAGCCCCAACATTCTTCAATCCGAACAGCATTACTTTGTAATTATAAACACCCCAAGGTGTAATGAAGGACATTTTCTCAGCATCATCCTCATGCATCTTGATCTGATGGTAGCCGACAAAGCAATCAACAAATGACTGTGTTTCATGCTTAGCGCAGTTGTCTATCAAAATGTGTATATTCGAAAGTGGAAAATCATCTTTAGGACTAGCCTTGTTAAGGTCTCAATAATCCACGCAGACTGTAACTTTACCATCCTTCTTGGGTACGAGCATAACGTTAGCGAGCCAGGTTAAATACTTGGTTACTTGAAGAACTCCGGCCTCCAATTACTTTGATACTTCTTCTTTGATTTTAAAACTCAAATCAAGCTTGTATTTTCGAAACTTCTGCTTCACTGGCGGAAAGGATGGGTTGGTAGGCAATCGATGGGCTACTATTGAAGTGCTCAACCATATCATATCTGCATAAGACCAAGCAAAGACATCCTTGTTCTTTTTTAGGAATTGGATGTAGTCTCATTTCTCTTCCTCGAACATGTGAACACTGATTCGTGTCTCTTGAACCATTTCAGAATCGCCCAGATTTACCACTTTCGTTTCATCCAAATTTGCTTTAGGCATTCCCTCAAATTCCTCAATCTTTCTAGAAACTTCTTCGTATTCCTCTTTTTCATCCATCGCCTCCGTTTCAGTTATGTTATGTTGTGCAGTCTCATTATGTGCCACAGTCTCAGATTCAACATTATAAAAAGTAATTTTTCTGAAAGAAACAAAACAGTAAAATAAAATAACATCAACAATAAGTGAAATAGAGACTTTATTATTTCAAAAAGGAATTACCAAACTTCGAGTTTACTAATTTACAAAACATTAAAATGAAATAAGAAAGTCTTTATTTTTTTTGAAAACATAAAGGACAATGAAAAAGTCTTTATTTTGAAAAGTATAAAAGAAAAATAATGAATTTCCATTGCTACCCAAGTGCCCGACGTGGTCTGGATGGGGTGGTGATCCAGTTGCTGATGATAGTCTTCGATGGCCTTTCTATGCATTGGGGCTTTATCCACCTCCTCATTAATTATGACATTGCAGCTACCTTCTTCGACCTTTGTCAGGGACAAACTTTGCAACCCATTTCGCAAATCCTTGGTATCATCATTCATAAACCCAGCAGATTGAAAAATCTGGTACAGGAGTGGTAAGGGACTTGGTAGAAGATAATAACTCCCAGCTGAAAGTGGTTCCCAGTCAAGATATCCTTCCACAATATAAGCATATCCCAAACCAAAAGTGATTGAATGACGTAAAGGCTTTATCGACTCAGTGATTCCTTGCAGTTTAGATCCCAGACCCTTTCCTGGCTCACACCCTAAGTTCAACATCACGCTCATCACGTCCATTACCCTTGCCTCTTCTTCTTTCACATCTTCTTCCTCTTCTACCCAAGCGTTGCTGGCCTCAGAAGAAAAATCCTCCATTATAAACAGGTTCCCCACACTCTCAAGCAGGTCCCTTTCTTCATCTAGACCACTCTCGAGAAAACCAACAGATCAAAAAGTTTGATATAATGATGGCAGAGGGTCTTGCAGGTCAAAGTCCCATTCCCCCATCCTCATAGATACTTTTCCTTCATAACCCAAACCAAAGGTATCATTTTTGAAATGTTGGGATATTGGCTCGGGTATACGTTGAAGTCCGACCCCTAGCCCTTTGCCTTGCTCGTAACCCAACCATAGCAGCATGCTCAAAATCTTTTGGCTATACCATGGCTTTGGCTCAATATCTCCTACCAGCTCAACAGCGTCGAACATTTCCCCATTCACATGGCCTTGCCCTTCAACAGCATAGAAGACATGCCCCTTCACCCAGTACACCACTACATCTTCATGCTCACACTCAAATTTTAGGCATTGATGGAGGGTACATGGTACTGCTCCAGCCATCTGAATCCACGAGCGCCCAAGCAATAGATTGTAGGAAGCAAGAATGTCCATCACTTGGAACGCGATAGGAAAGATCGCTAGACCAATAGTCATGTCAAGGGTGATCTCCCCTATAGTGCCCCTATGGGAGCCATCGAAGGCCTTCACATTCATCTTATAGGTTTGAATTCTTGCTAGGTCCACATCTAACCTTGTTATAATGCCAAGTGGACAAATATTCAGTCCGGAACCTGGGTCAACCAAAGCCTTAGTAATGACTTTATTTTGGTACTAGGTGGTAATATAAAGAGATCGATTATAGATGGTCCCTTCAGGTAGGAGCTCATCATCGTGGAATGATATCTTGTATACCTCCAACACTTGCCCAACCATATGAGCCATTTCTCCTTCGGAAATGTTGGATGGAAAAGAGGCCTCGTTCAACACCTTCATCAAGGCCTTCTGGTGAAGTTCCAAAGTCTGTAAGAGGGACAAGATGGAAATTTGAGCAGGTACCATACTCAACTGCTCAGTGACAGAGTACTCTTTGGCTTGTACTTTCTTCCACACACCACTCTCCTCTACTTCTATGACAGGAGGCTTGGACTTGCTTGAGCTCCCATGAGTCAGGTGTTCTAGAGTATATATTCTTCCGGAGCGGGTTACCCATTGGGCAATATTAGGAGGTTTGGACTTGCTTGAGCTCCCTTGACTCATGTGTTTTGGAGTGTATATTCATTCGGAGTGGGTTACCCCTTGGGCAACATCAGCTTCTTCTACTCTCATCTTTTCCTTCTCATAGCTCCAAGGAAAAGCATGAGTGTCAAAACTTGCTTGGGGAGCTCTTGTCAATACAAAAGGAGATTTACGCATAGCATAACTTCTACCTCAAACAGTTGGCGCCCCTCTACCAAAAAAGGAGCAATCACAACAACTAACTCATCTTACTTTACCAACCATATGGATCCTTCCAGATTCGGTAATTCTCCTACTTCCAGCATGTTCACCTGATGATTAAGAAGTGGGTTATCGGACACATTGGGTACAGGTTCTTTAAGCTAGATGGTCTTGGTGTCTATGAGTTTTTGGATCTTGTCTCGAAGGGATCGGCAAACCTCTGTGGTGTGTCCTTTCATTCCAAAATGATAGGCGCACACCTTATTGGGGTCATACCATTTGGCTTGGGTATCGACAAAAAAAGCAGAAATTAGTGTGATATAACCGACTTCTTTAAGTCTTTCGTAGAATTGGGCAATAGGCTCGGCTAGGGAGAATGTAGGATTTGGTGGGAATTTTTGTCAAAGTTAGGATAATTTCTATAATTTGGTTGCTGAGGAGATAGTGGTGGTGGTGGAGTAGTTTGATAGTATGTTAGATGGTGGTGGTGGTGGGGTAGTTTCATAGTATGTTGGTTAGGTGTTATTGATAGGATATGTGGGCTGTTGGTACTGCGGAAGGGGAGCTTGGTAGGGAGTATATGTTGGGTAAGGAGGGTAAGGCATAGGGTAAGGTGATGTTAGGTAGTCAGGGAGAGGTGTGATTGGAATTCGTGGTTTAATGGAGCTTTTGTGCGCCAACATGACCGCACCCACTTCATTCTTCTTACGATTTTCCAGAAAGTTTCCAGATTGTAGCAATTTGTTGGTGGCTTGTAGAGCCTCCAAATTGATGATAATACCATTTTTGATACCTTCCTCGATTCTCTCTCCCAGTCTGATAATGTCCACAAAACGTTTTTCTGCAACAAGCAACATCCTGTCATAATACTAAGGTTCCTGTGCACGAATGAAATAGTCTTTCATCTGAGACTCATCAATGGGAGGCCTGGCCCTGGCAGCCTCAAACCTCTATCTAACAGCATAATCTCTGAACATCTCACCCGACTTCTTTTTCAAATTTTGGATGTAGAACCAATTAGGCGCATTCTCCGTGTTGAACCCAAATCGGTCCATGAAGTCGAAACCCATATCTACCCAACTTGACCATTTGCGGGCATCTTGGTCAATATACCATGTTAGGGCTTCTGCCGTGAGATGCCTCATAAACAAATTCATCCTGATCCTTTCATCTCTTCCAACCCCAGCAAGCTTATCACAATACATGCGCAAGTGGACTTCGGGATCTCCAATACCATTGAATAACTCAAACTTGGGGGGTTTGTACCCCTCCAGCAACTCCACATCAGGAAGAATGCATAAATCTTCGTAGTTCAAACCAACTATCCTCTTACTTGTTTCGACTTACTGCAAGCAATTAGTGAACCTATCCAATTTCTCGGCCATGGACTTGATCAACATATCCTTTTAGGAGGATTCTGATTCGTGGTAGTCGTGGGCATACAGAGCTATTTCGACATATATAGGATTTTGGTTATGGTTTCCAGGAGCATGAGCATATGAGGTGTGGACGGTAGGCTTGGGAGGTACGATTAGGATGTGGCAAGTATATTATGGGTATAATATTGGCTCAGAAGGGCCTGCATGGTATGGATTTTGTAAGTGATGGGTGGGAAGTTGAGCATTTGTGGGTGGCAAATTGGTAGAATTTAGTTGATTTTGGAAAGCGGCTGGCACAAGTGGGGGTGTAGTTTGAGTAGTATTGGCATATTCTTCCATGTTATCCCCCAAAGGGGTGCTGAGTGAAATGGATAACTTAGCCAGATTTCGCATGCTGGCCATTTCTTCTTCAAGCTCCAGAATCATTTGTTCCAATCTTAAAACCAAGTCAGTAGAGTGAGCCCCTCTGTCAAAGTTCTTGTTGCTGTTGTTGTCGTTTACCATCTTACCCTTGTTCTTGTTGTTCAGAATTTGAAGTGGTAGAGGAGGAGGAGGAGCCCCTTTTGATCTCGTGTAATAGGCCAAAATGGACGAATAGATTAACCTTAGGAAAGGGGAAAAACAAAACCGACAATATTTTGTTAGAGGTTAGGATAATAGCACGTAGTTTAACAAAAGAATTGTCCTAAGATGCAAGGACCTCGTTGAGCTAGAGGTAGGCCTAATACGATAAGCAAGTGATTTGCGATAATTAATTCAAGTCATAATTTGTGAATTGGAGTTTAGAGTTAGTAAAAGAAATAACTAATAAGACTAATTTTATTATAAAATCCAACCAATAAGTCATGAGACAGTAAAACAAGCTTGCATGAAATAAAAACCTAAGAGGAAAAGGATGACATGGGAAAATAATAGAATGAAACTAAAGTCTTCAAATGTGGAGCTCTGCATATGTAGGCACGATTTGCTATCTCATCTCTGGGGTGATGCCATAATCCCTATTAAGTAGATTGTAAGCCCAGACTTTCTCCTCCAAATCTTCAAACCCAGGATGTCCACCATGATCGAGGTCTACTCTTTTAGCATCTTCTAGAATCCAGACATAGTACTCAGGTGTGCAATAAGGGAGAGGCTCTTGGACTTGGATATTGATAACTCTCTCCCATCTTCCCATTATGTCTTGAACCTGTGGAATTCCCTCTCTAAAGCTTGACTTAGCTATGATCATGTTAGAGTGTAGTGGAATCATTTGGATTAGCCCAACTAACAAAGAACATGTAGAGGGGCATATGGTTGGACTCCTTTCAAACCAATTAGTTCGATGTAATAAAGCTCATCACCCCTCACCTTGGCATGTTGGATGCGCAACCAATTATATTTCCATAAAATCTGATACCCAGAGAGCTCCCTCATAAAAACATACCATTCTCTAGTTCCTCGTGGAGCATTAAACTTGGACATTTTTCTTATGTGAGTGTGAATCTTGTTCCCCATTCCATCTAGAGCGTCAAATATAGCTGGTCATTTATAAAAGTGCTCGATTTCCCATATTTGTAATAACAAATTGCACCCCTCGAAGAATCTTTTGCCCTTAGCACATCTGGATAACGCCCTCATCATTTTAGCAACTATCATTGGAACCAGAGTTACACTGGCATGATCTATATCTTTAGCCAATCTTCGAACCACAGAACTCAAGGAAATGTCTATCTTGCCTCCTTCTCTAGGGAAGACCAACATACCCAACAGTGCGAGGGCAAAGGCATTGATGTGATATTTTTCCCATTTTTTAGTGGAGCAGGCAAATTCTTCATTGAAGTTCCTGTGACCATCGTTTTGAACGAAGTGAGAGTATAAGAAATACAAAGAGATCCAACCAAAGTCGAGAGAGACCAAACTTGGATTGTATCTCAATCCTAGGGATTTAAGAAACTTCTTCGCCGATATCTTGTGAGGAATGATCATCCGACGCCTATGGTAGCTTAGTTTGGTGAACCCACCAATTTCCTCTATGGTGGGGGTCATCTCAAAATCCTTGAACTTGAAGATTGTTCTTGCAGGGTCCCAGAATCTTAACAAGGCCTTGATCAGGTCCCTGTTAGAGGCGAGGAATACCAAGAAAGTCAAACCACCTAACAACTGACGGACCTCCATAGCACACTCTTGTTTGATTTCATTCCACCATCCTCTAAGCTTATAACTTACACACACCACCATGAGATTGTAGGCAAAATCTGGACAAGCCATGAAATCTGCACACAAAAAAAAAATGCTCTAAACTCCATCTTACATATTTAGGCTTGAATTAGTTTTATCGCATTTCACATAGACACATAATATGCAGATTTTGTCTATAGGGTGATTGGATTCTTTAGACTTAAATAGGGTGGCTACTAATGTAGATTGACCCCAAGGGTTAAACTACCGAAGACTTATGCATGCATGACCTAATATTAAGGGTGGATAAAGCTCTATCCTAAGTTTCTACAAAAGTGGGGTTAGACACAAACTGGATTTCCTATGTGAGAAGGCACGTGGTCTCACGGTAGCAAAACTATCCGCTTACACCATGCATATGCCTTCTCTCTAGACCTTGGGTATTGAAATAAATTTTGTGAGAAGTGCAAAGGCACAATATCACGAGAAAAAAAAGAGGGTCCCAAGTGGGGGAAGATATGAAAGGTATGACAGTATATTAAAGTAGTAACATTTAGCACATAGTTTTAAAACAATAATATATATTAAAGTAAGTAAAGGGAAGGGGAAGGGCAAAAAAGGAAAAGTAATTAAGTTAGTAAGAGAACAGAAATAATAAACAAATAAACATTTAATAACCCACATAAGACATAAAACACGTAAGGATAAGAGACTAGAATCCCCAGTGGAGTCGTCATTCTCACGCCCCATTTTTCTCGTGAAAAGACGGGAACCTAGACGACTTCGTGGCAAGAACTCTTTTGGAATTTGAAAGTAATTGAAGAGTCGCCACCTAATGATTGGGTGCATTAGGACACCATTTTTAACCTACTATTAAATCTAAGCCTAAGGTCACCAAAGATTGGGTAAGGGCTCAAATTACCTCGAGAGGAAGGTGTTAGGCACCCCTCGAGGTCCACAAGTGTGGATCCTGACCGTATCTCATGTCTCATGTGGAGGATTATGAATAACAATTAAGGATCTCTGATTTTAGAACTCTAGAATGAAACTAAGTGATAAAAATATTTTATTTTTATTATTTTATCAAATAGGTGACGAAATAATTAAAAGAACAAGTAACTAGGATCTTGATTTCCACTCGGATAAGTTTACTCGGCTTTTAATTTTCGGAAGATAAAATTGTCATTTAGGTCGTATGACTTATTTAAGACTAAGGGCAAAAATCAAAGTTTTGCTCCATTAAAGCTCGAGTTTTGATCATCCTTTCCGAGGGTCCTATATACCCCTACCCCTTCTTTCCTAAGTTATTTTTATTTGTTTAACTTGAAAGCGCACTAAAAATGTAAAATTCTAATCGTCCTCTAAAGTGTCTAATGTCCCATTTTATGGTCCAAGAGGCATTGGACATCTATTGTTTGGAAAAGCTTCTAGACTAAAAGAAAATCAAGGCTTCCTAAGACTCGCGTCAAACAAAACAAGCAAAACGAGTGATTAGTATTTAAATCTCAAATAGCCTCCAAACAATTATATATCTAGCATGCTTGAAAAATACACAAACGGTGCAAAGTGGCATGCTAAGTGCGTGCAACATAGATCAATATTCAAACGCACAAGAATTATTTGAAAACCAAAGAATTTTGACTATTTACAAGCATTAACATACTTGAAAATATTTATCAAGGCCTATAGGCATAAATTTTAAATAAAAATATTTACTAAATTCTATCAACATGATTCTTAAACTATATGACTAGTAAAATAAAACAATAGTTATGGCCAATCCTATAAGCATGATTTCTATATGAAAACATTAGATTGAAGTCTAAAAGCATGATTTCCAAAAAATGTTAAATCCTAAGAGGTATGATTTTTCTAGAGAAATATACTTCGAAAACAAAATCCTATAGGCATTTTTTGTTGCAAAAACGAAATCTAAACATATTTCAAACAAAACCCCTAAAACATGTTTTCTAATGCAAAATGATAATTCAACGTATTTTTTTTTTATAAAATCCTAGGAGCGTGATGTCTATTGCAAAAAAACACATTTAAGCATGTTTTAAAAATAAAATCTTATAGGCATGCTTTCTATTGCAAAACAAAAATCTAAACATTTCTTAATAAAGTCCTAGAACATGTTTTCTAGTGCAAAATGTTAATTAAACATATTTTCCAAAATAAAGTCCTAGGAGCATGATTTCTAAAAAAAAATAACAAAAACCAAAATCCTATAAGCATGATTTTCTAAGGCCGTAAAACATGATATATATTTTTAGACAAATAAGCATGAAAGGAATATATTTAGATAGACATAGCCTAGGAAAACGACACTTATTAAACAATTCTTTAATCCTATAGGTATGAAAATATTAAATATCCTAAATATGGTTTCTAAAAAAGAAAAGTATGACAAATAATATATGTATATATATTTAGCATAAGAAAAGTTCAAAGATGCTTGGTTAAATCTTTTTTTTTAAAACAATTCATAATTAGATTATCTAATTTACACAAAATTTATAAAATCCTAAATTAAAGTTTGCCTAAATTTACTGGTCAAGCAAAACAGCATTGAAAAAAAATTAAAAAATATAAAAAAAAATTAACACATAGTTTCCCGCCCCTTTTCACTATATCCCCATATTTTATTGTTTTTGTTACATCAATTTTGCGGAAAAATAAAGATACAACATAAATGAAAATGAATATAACATGACACTAAAAAAAAACACTTCGGAATCCTGTTCCTCCCACCCAGGCGACTTTTAAAATCAGACTTGAAATCCTAAACATGTTCAACAAGAACAAAAGCAATAATAAGAAGGCAATAATATGATAAAAGAATCATACTGGTTAAGAAGAGAAATAATCAAATTTGGACAACCATCAAAGAATCTGAGATGACCAGAAAGGAGAGAGTAATATAAAATCTCTTCCTCTTTTTTTCAGAGTAAGGTGAATGTTCTGTGTTCTGAAAATTGTCTGTGAATCCTCTTTTTATAGTGGAGAAAAACCAACAACTGAGAAGAAATAAGACAACTAAGTAATCAAATCTCGCTAATCAAGTTTTTCATTAAAAAAGAGCAGAAAATTTGGCCAAAACTTTTACCTTAAATAGTTAATATTACCTTATTACATCAATAAATAAATATTCAGTCAAAACTTAACCCAAAATAAATCAATCAAAAAGATTGACACTGAATTTGCAAGATCATAATATGGAGCACAAGGAAAGTAAAAAAAAAAATTGGGGAAGTTAATTGTGGGAATTGCAAATAACTTGCCACAATATGTAACGGCCCTTTCCATTATATTATTTTATTATAAAATATTTTTTATTGCTCCATTAAGGAGCAAGTGCAGCATTAGGAGCTATTGCTCCACTAATGCATTATCGTCCACTTGTATTGTAAATAAATGATTTATCTTATCATGAATGATCACTTAAGGAGGCTGTGAACTGTTATTTGTTCCTGTATAAATCATACTGATTTTGCTGCGTTGAGGGCATCCAGGCAGTGAGGGAAAAACACGAGAAAAACATAAGGAAAAATTATAGTTTTTCATAATATTTGAGAGTTTTATTAGCAGAAGGGATGTGATTTATTGTGTAGAGCTTCGACAATTTTATTCTTGTAAGTTGCTCCTATTTTCTAAATCTATTATAACAAGTTATTTTATATAAATGAGTTTATTTTCGTGTACTTTTAAGTACTTTATTATGAGAATATTAATTACGAGGTTTTTTTTTTACTAATTCAAATTATATTATTTGAAGGATTTAAAATTTAATCCTAAACTTGAAATTTTGGAAAATTAATAACGAAATAGGTTGGTCTTTGGATCTAGACTAGACATATAGTAATATGGGTTTTGTGTCCTAAACTTGAAATTTTAAAAATTAATAATGAAATAGGTTGGTCTTTGGGTCTAGACTAGACATATAGTAATATGGGTTTTGTGAGATTCGAAATGTTATGGAGATAATTTATTTGACTAGATCGTGGTGCTACGAATTCTATTCAAAAAAGGGAAGGCCCAAGTGTAAGATTGACTGTGATTTGACTAAGACAAGTGGACTTTCTAAACTTTGTAGTTCTCGTAGAATTCCCAAATCTTCCTTTCTTCTATGAGAAATAGTGATTATTTATTATTAATATTGAAGTGATATTTATTTTTAGATGTGAATATTGTTGAGGTTGTGATGGTATGGAGATTGAGGATATTGCAACATTTATGGTGTTGAGCTACCCATTTTTTATTTGAGATGTATGATTCATATGAGCATCTTGAACATTTTATTTCCATGAACATGATTATTGTGCATTTGCTATGTGTTTGTTGGATAATCCAAGAAAAAAATGCAAAGTCAAAGGGAAATGGTTTCGGCTAGTAAAAAGAAAAAAATGAAAAAGATGTACTATTTCGTGGGACGTGTCGCATGCTGTAACATATACTATATTTTGAGGGTCGTGTCGCATTCTACGACAAATACATGGTCCACGTGTGGCCCCCATGGGTTCTGACTGAGGCATGTTTATGATCAGCGGATGTGTATCACTAGGACAGACATGCATCACTATTATTTGGCATTGCATAGCATTATTTATATCTCACGATATTTATTTCATCCTATAATGCTCTGGCTTGTTATGATTATATGAAGTACTATTGAGATTGGATATTCGTTATATCATTTGACTTGTTTATGTCTTTACATGATTAGTTTTGATATTGATTTAATGAACACTTGACGAATTAGGACTGAGATTGGATATTCGTTATATCATTTGACTTGTTTATGTCTTTAGATGATTAGTTTTGATATTGATTAATGAACACTTGACGAATTAGGGAGAACTTGATAAATTGTAGAATTTTTCCTATGACTTGAAAGTGGGATAATGATCTACTGTGTATTATATCTTGCTGGGCCGGCTGACTTTCTATGCAGGTTGTAGTTGCGGAGGTAGGATGTAATGAAAGGAGTTTGTGTATTCTATTGGACTTACTTTGTTTAGTTAGTTGACTTGGTGGGTACCGCATGGTTTTTGATGTAGGTTGGATGAGCATGGACTATGGTGGACCATATAGCAGTTGGGCAAATATGCCCCTTACATAGTCCGTGAGTTCTATGCAATGTATCTTGTTACCCTCCGCCGAGGGTTGCAGAAGAACAAGAAGCTAGTTGAGCAGCTGAGGACACTTGTGTAGGTTGTGAGCCCAGACAGTGAATAGTATTTTCCTTGATTTCTCCGAGGCATTCCAGGAGACGTAGAAAAGTAGCTATTGTCATCTGGCTGACTCTCTTGTTCCTATTTCTTTTGTACTTGTTCTATTCGAGAAGAAGGACAATTTGAACTTGTATTTCTTTGATTTT
>DF359345.1:934-14162 GCA_000787875.1 Solanum virginianum
ATGAGTTAAGCCAAAACCAACTCCAAATAGGACAATTCTAATCCTTTTCCAAATAGGATTAGAATTCCAATCCTTCTCCAAATAGGATTAGAATTTCAATCCTTCTCCAAAGAGGATTAGGATTTCAATCCTTCTCTAATTAGGAAACAAATTCAAGGCATAAATCTAACAGTAACAAATATTGTACAAATAGTAGCTTTAAGCTATTCATAATATCAACACAAAAATTATCTGGGAATAGATATAAAATATGAAGCAAAAATTTACATAAGAAAGTCACTACCTAACAACTTTAAAGTTAAATTTTATGTTTGCATATGATAAGTCAGATAAAATGTTAAAAATAGGCAAACTATGTGAGAGTTAAAATTTAAAATAATTAAAGGTGATAGAGGCTTAGGACGATAAACACATATAGAGCTGCAACTAAATTCTAATCAAACATGTATTTAATCATATCTTATGCATGGAAGAAGTTGAAATTGAATTCGTACAAAAATTAGAATCATGGTGATAACATGTAATAAAACGAAGAACAAGAATATTTATATAAAAAAATAAGAAAAATAATACTCTTTTCATCCAATAATAGTTGTCCACTTTTTATTTAGCACATGAATTAACAAAGAGTAAATGATAGATCTAATTTTACCAAATCACTCTTTAAATATGATAAAGACAATGTCTTGAACATTATAATAGAAAAATAACTATAATTAATAATAAAGCCAAATGAGGAAGTATACTTGTAAATTATCTCTTGATTTCATAAAGTGGACAAGTATTGTTCAACACATATATTTAGTATTGTGGACAAGTAAAGAAGAATGAACATAAATAACTTATTTTTTCAAATGTATTAGACTTTCTCATTAATATTTCTATTTATAAGATTATATTGAAGAACGTTGAAGAGTATTATAAATATAACAATGGGATCACAAAGCTATGCGTGATTAATAAGGAGATAAAAAAGATTAGGGCTGACTCAATAAGATCGGAGGCCTAAAGCCAAATTCTAGAGAGGGGCCTTAATTTTTTTTAAAAAAAATTATCTTATATTTTTTTAAATTTAAAATCTATTTTTCTTGCTCTTTTAGATGCGAAGTCATTAATTATTATTTTACAATCAATTCATTTTTACGAATTTCTTTTAGATCTTTTTCTTGAATATTATTATCATCTAACTCAATCATATTAGTAACTTGTTCACTTGAAGAACATCCTCCCATATATTTGCTTCAAGATTTTTATTATTTGTTAAAAAATTGTCAAGGCTCCTTTTGGAGATTTATTTAATTCTTCAAGTTTTCTTTTTTTCTCTCTTTTTGTAAAATTCGAATCATATTTTCTAGTTAACATATTTAAATAATTTAATTGAATAAATTTTAAAATAACAAAAACAAGAATGTATGCCCTTATGAACTAAGAATATCAACAATAATAAATTTTAAAGAAAAACTATAAAATAAAGTTAGAATGATAAAACCTGTTTCACGAATTTGATAAGATGTATAACAACATCGAAATAGTATTGAGTTCCTTCAAGGATTTCTTGAAATTTTGAAGAAGTACGAAAAAATAATTCTTTTATAACTTGTAAGCAGTAGTAAAACAAAAATTTTGTAAGAGAGTATAAAAATAATAAAACTGAGAATTAAAATAATGTGTATAATATAAATAATAATATAAAATCAAATTAATAATTATTAGGAGATATTTAAGGAAACACAATTTTTCAAGAAGTTATTTCAAAAATTGTTTATTTTCTTGAGGAAGAAATGTACTGACACCTATTTTTTTTTTTTTGTGTTTTTTTTACTTTTACACGTTTTTTATATAGAATTTTTTTAATTAATATATAAAAATACTTTTTTTTAAAAAGAAAATGAGAGCCCCAAAAATATGAGGCCTTAAGCGATGACTTTCGTGGCCTAGTACTTAAGACCTGATAAAAATATAAATAATACTACTTATAATGAAAGAAAATAATGCCTAGAAGTTTATAACCATTCATAACTATAATATTATTTACAATATGAGCTACTTTATTTGCTAAATATTTATTAAATAATTATTAGTATAATACATTTATTAATTTATTTTTATTAATTATTAAGGTTCTAAATATATTTAGTTATTATATTTTTAAAGATATTAATTTTTAAAATTAAAAATAAAATAAAATAATTTATTCTATCTTAATTTTTTAATAATAATAAATAAAAATTTCAAAAATTGATAAATAAATTCGAACCAAAGAGTAGTACTCCATCTGGTCCCTTTGATTGCACTTACATTAACAAAAAAATAATTTTACTATTTTATTTTTATTTAATTTATATTAATTATTTTTTTAATTTTTCTAATTAGCCACAACACATATATATCTTTTTAAAGTTTATTAATTATTAAAATAAAATATAATATATTAATTTTATAAAATAATAGGAATTAAGGATCGTCTATTGGACAATATATAAAAGGTATAGAAATCGGAGTGAGTATTTAATTTTGGTCCTCCAAATCTGCACCTCTTGTAACTTGTAACCAACCACTAAGGGACCCCACCACCTCTCTCTATTACTACTGCTTCGGGTGTCGAAAAGCCCACGTTGAAGACCCCATCTCTTCATGGATTCCTCGCTTCTGACCCCAACACTAATCTCCTTTTTCTGGTATATTTCTCTTCTTCACTCTCGCGCGTGTGTATCGGATTTTTCACGCCACATTAAACTGATGATCAATACGTATCTATGATTTTCTGCACATGTATCTGTTGTTCTATATTGGGTCAAAATTATAGTATCTGATTGAGCTCTCAGAAAAAGTCCCATCTCTTCTGTTTCAGATACTGTGGCTCTCAGGTGCTAAGCTGCAAGGGTGGTTTGTTTTTGGAACTGCAGCCATGGACGCTTCTTCCTTTGAGGGTAGTTTTCTTTTTTCTTTTCTTACACCTGTAAAAACAATGGCGAATGATAGAATTTCACAAGACATACTTCACTGCGGGAAAGTCAAATCAAGTTTCAAAAATTGATCAAATTAAGCAAAAACGAATTAGGACAGAGGAAATAGCTGTTAAATTTCTGATCTGTTTATTTTTCATCCTGCTAATGTGTTACTGATATCTGAATGGTGTTAATCCCATCTCCTTCTTCTTCTTCTTCTCTCTTTTTTTTTTTTTTTTTAAAAAAAAGTTTGTACCATAAATACCGTGAATTTATATTATCTCTTGCATATTATTGTGTGAAATTTAATTACTGTTTCATATGTATAATAAAAAGTAGCTCTTGATTCTTTCTCAAATTCTGATTTTATTTTTCAACATTTTTTTTGTTTTGAGTTACTGAAATGGGTGTTAGGATCGGTGGTTACCTACCCACCTACCCTTCTGGGGTAAGTATAGTTATTGTAGTTGGAAGATTTCAATAAAGTGATGACTATGCCATTTCTTTGACTACAGTGCTCTGATCCTTCACATATTGCAATTTAGAAAGGGAGGATTACCTGTGAGAACAGTTAAATTATGGAGGTGATTCCTACCTTATGATGACACAACCATGTTATATGATCAGTTTGGAATTAATCATGGAAATTGAGTGCTACTATTATGTGAAGTCAAACTAGAAATAGCTAAAAGATTTACCTTTCTGTTCCTTCTTTTTCTACACTTGTACAATTGATCTTTCTGTTTATTTTTTTTTCCTCTTAGGAAGTTACCCGTGCTTATGTTTCTTGGACTCTGTAAAAATGTTGCCACACATGTTTTAGATCCTCCAAAAATGCACTACTTTTGGAGAATCCGACTCGCACCCGATGACATTTTTGAGAAGTCCGAGCAACATAGACCCATGCAATTAATTGTTTTTTTATTCATTTTTTGTGGGAAGAGGGGGGAGGGAGGGAGGAATAGCGGATGGTTTTCGTAGAATTTCTCATGTGACTGGACAATGCAGGATATAATTACTACATTCGAGCTGGGAAGTTATGCTTAATTATATCTTGTTCTTCGGACAATTTATCTGCCGCTTAATGCTGTATGATCTGACAAATGTAACTTAATTGTCTTTTTTTTTAATTAGCAATGAACAGTGCATCTGTCTTAAATCTCTCTTTTTCTATACTTTGGGATTTCTGGTCATTTTCCTTTTCACTTCCTCTTTTTCACAGTTCTCTGAATTTAATTTTTTTAAAAAGGAAATTTAAAGATCTGTCAATTATCATGACGTTAAACTTATGAGTCATGTCATGACTCTTTTGGGAAGACCAGAAGACCAGAGATATAAGACACTACAAGGGTGACAAAGAAACAGTAGTGTTTTATGCTTGGTATAATTGAAATAGTGGATGTATCGTTTGGTGAGAACATTGTCAAAAATTTACAGGGAGAGAAACATCCTCCAACAGATTGTCTTCAGTGTAGAGAAAACATATGAGTAGAAGACCAAGGAGAGTCATTTAGAGAATGCTTACGAAATAATGATTTCACGTGACATAAATGGGGAAGGCATACAATCAATGGATCTTTGACAAGTGTCAGAACAATGAGAGTAGATATGGAGGAATTTTCTATAACGGGATTTGCACCAACTTGTGACAATAACAACATATCCAGTGCTCCCATAGGTAGAGTTTGGGGAGGGTGGGGTGTACCTCTACCTTTCTGAGGTAGTGAGGTTGTTTTTATGGACCCTTGGTTCAAATGGAAAAAGTGCACGTATAAAAGTCTTCTGGAGTATTGCACCAACATATCCTTTTGCTTTTACAATGGTTTGAACCTATAGTTTTGCTTATAGATGCACTAACATTTTGTATACAAGATGATGTTCTATGTTCATGAATTTGCTGATAATGTTGTGTTTATTAATAATTTAAGCTAGTGAGCCTGTCAAAAGTTGGAATTATGGACACTTACTCAAAGGGGAGAGTTGTAAGACAAGTAGAAATAGGGCATAATATATGCACTATGTAAGTATTGTACTATAAGAACAATGATGTCGAGATGAGATTAGGCCAGATTATGGCACATTTAAGATGCAGACATCTCAGATGTATAAGTTTAGTCGTCAGGAGATTGCCTTGAACCAGTGAAGGTTTAGCATATCAAACTAAAATGTGATGTATATTATTCTCTTGATAAAAAAAAATCAAACTAAAACATGATGAATGAAATGAAGGAATAGTGTGAAGGTGCGATCTGAATAGATGGTTTGATAATGTTTAGTTAGAACTCCAAATACACTGATCCAAAAACATTAGAATATCACTGTGATAGAGAGTGCAACTATCACTCATAGAGGATACCCTTCGGGGTGGCTCAAATGGTTTCTCTTGGAACTTCCATAATGGAGATCTCAAGTTCGAAACCCCTTGCATGCGGTAGCAAAAGGCTGGTCTTGTGGGTCGAGCTCGTCGCATAGGGCTTGCCTAGTGGGATTTACTTCTCCTGTGTGATTTGCGAGCTATTGCATGTGAGAAGGATTTACCCTGTGTGCAACTAATGGATAGTAACTGTGGTTCATTAGTAGGGGATAAAATAGGAGGTTGCGTGACACAGTTTGATCATGTCCTACTTAGACTGCCAAATGTACCAACTCTATAGTCGCAACACTAGGATAATTGAAGGTGTTAAACAAGCACAAAGTACACTTAATCACATGAAGAGACATTGTTTCTAAATACATATGATCTCTTGAAATCAAGGAGGCCTTAGCTTTGGATAGAACAAAAGCCCTTCAATTTCTTAGAAGCAAGCAAAATTTTGCTAAGAACAGAATACAGTAGCAAATGACTCGTATAGGTGATGCTTGGAACGCCAGGTTAATGTTTAGTCATAGTTATATTTGCATTATGTCCCAGGTCTGGTTAGAGCCATATATTTATCAGTTTTGTGGTACATGTTAGATTTAGAGAATCTCTAATTTAGAGATCTCCAAATTTTCTTTAAAAGATAAAATATTTAGTTGTGGGATGAGATGGACCCTAAATAGAGCAAAATGAATATGAGGATTCATATATCTGATCTACTAGTTTTAGTTTATTGATTCTCTTTTTCTTTCCTATTACTTGCATTTGATTACACATGATGGCTTTTCTTCACATTTTTTTGTGATCTGGTTGCAGTTGAAATATATTCCATCACTCTGGGAAGCCACAATCAGTAAGAAAATTGACATAATTAGCTTGAACTACCAAAATAATTTTAAAATACAAGATTTAAAACAAAAAGAAGAAAGAAATTTCCCAGTTTTTATTACTATGGACTTGCCCGAATGTACTTTGCTAATCATAGTGATTTTCATCGGATAGTAATTAAAAAACCTGTTTGTTTGAAGTTTTCCTGCTTTCTTGTTCTAGGTATTGCACTTGATCCCTCAAAGTACAGTAAATTAAGTATGGAGGAAAAGAGAGAACTAGTTTATGAATTATCAAAGCAGTCACATGGTGCCCCTGAAATGCTGCAATCATGGAGCCGTCAGGAGATTTTGCAGATATTATGTGCAGAGATGGGAAAAGAAAGGAAGTATACTGGACTGACAAAATTAAAAATAATAGAAAACCTAATGAAAATTGTATCTGAGAAGAAATCATTTGAGCATGGAAGTACATCAAATCTTGAAATGCAGTCTTCATTAGAGAGTGGCCAGAGGAGTTCCAAAAGGCAGAGAAAAGCTGAGCATCCAAGCCGTTTTCCTATTGAAGCTAATAATTCATCAACAACAAATATTAATGTTAGTTTAGCCAATGTTGTATACTGCCAAAATTTGGTTTGCAGAGCTAAATTAAGTTGTCAAGATGCATTTTGCAAAAGGTGTTCATGTTGTATTTGCCGTAAGTATGATGACAACAAGGATCCTAGTCTATGGTTGATTTGCAGCTCAGAGCCCCCTTTTCAAGGGGATTCATGCGGGATGTCATGCCACCTTGAGTGTGCCATTAAGCATGGAAAATCTGGTATTGCAACTGATAAATTAGACAAGGGCAAAAACGGCACCTTTTATTGTGTATCCTGTGGAAAGGCTAATGATCTACTCAGGTAACGCTTTATATTGTCTTCTATCAGCTTCATGTGATCTTGTATTTTATGAATCCACAAAAAGAAAGAGGATGTTTGTTTTACATATCATCTACATTTGTTCACAGCCCAATTTTTTCTGAAATTGTGTATTATAGTTTTTAATTATAAAAGTATTTTTATTGACGTCAAGGTTTTGGCCACTTAAGTTTCATCTTGGGATTGGTATGCTGCATTTGGGGAATGAGTAATTTTATCAACCTCAAATTTATGTCTCCCCTATCGGACTACCTTTACACCAAAAAAACCGAAAGACTTATACAATTCATTCTAATTCTCTGTAAACTGGTTCTTTTCCCTTCAAAACATCTTAAGTTCCTTTCTTTCCATAGAGTCCACCAAATACAGGCAGGAATGGGTTTCCACCAGTGGCCTTCCTTGTGTCTGCGCCCAATCCCTTTCCAGGTGCTTAGTAGCTCCATTGTTGTGCTAGCCATCACCCAATTGACTCCCAATATAGCCAAGAACATGTCCCATAAATTCTTTGCTGCTTTACAATGGAGGAATAGATGATCATATGCTTCAGCTTCCTTCTCACACGTAACACACCTGGAACTGATCTGCCAACCTTTCTTTTGTAGTACTTCATGAGTTAGACAAGCCTCCCTACATACCAACCATACAAAACAAGCAACCTTAGGTGGACTTCTGGACTTCCATCTGGTCTAGGCTGCAAGGTATTGATCTTCCAGTAACAGGATTTCACTGTAAACTCTCCTTTTCTTTGAATTTTCCATCTCATAGTGTCAGGTCTCAAAGATAAGCCTGAGTGAGAATGGAGCACTTCCAGTAGTCTTGCAACTTCCCCAATCTCCCAGTCATTCAGATCTCTTCTGAAGGTTAGATCCCACCCCTGTGGGCTCCAACCTTGAGCCACACTAGCCTCCCTATAGATTTGTAGATATTTTCATCTTTAAGCCAGTTTGTAAACAACTCCTATTTTGTTGGAAAAAAAATCTTTAGATGGGATTGAAGGCTTTGTAGTGTTTCCTCTTTTTTTCCATTTTGTACGAGTGGAGAAAGAGTACCTTGATTCCAATTTTTATTAAAATAAAGGTGATATTCACAATTTTGCAAACTATTATAGCATTGAATTTACGAGTCATATGATGAACTCTGAGAAAGAGGGATACAACATGGGCTTAGGGACACCACAAGTGTTATTGGGAATCAATTTGGGTTTATGCCTGTAGATCTACATCGGAGACTACATTTTTGGGAGGAAATCAATAGAAGTTTATTGTAGTAAAAAATCTGCACATAGTGTTCATTAACTTAGAAAAACATATGATAAAGTACAAAGAAAGGTTCTTTGGTGGGTGTCACCATGTCAAAGAAGAAAACAATTCCTATTAAATATATAAATATTATAAAAGACATGTATGAAAGAGTTGTCACGAGCCTGAGAACAATAGTAGGAAATGTGAAGGAGTTCTTGTGATTGTGGATTTAACACCATGGATTGTCATTGAGCCCATACTTGTTTACCTAGTTGTGGATGACCTAACCAATATAATACAAAATGAGGTCGCATGGTGCATGTTTGTTGAAAAATTGTTCTAATTGACAAACCAGTGAGTATGTAAGGTGGTTGGATTGCATAGTTGAGGACTAGAAGTGAGTGAACGGGGAAATTTATAAGGCGGCAAGGACGGGGCTAAGTTAGCAATTACAACAGCTAAGGCGACAACTTTGGAAAGACTGTATATTGAACTATGGGGCAACGGTGGAGATAAGAAGTTGTACAGGCTAGTGAAGGTGAGAGAGAGAAAGGCGGGAGACTGGGATCAAGTGAAGTGCATCAAAGATGAAGAAGGTAAGGTGTTAGTGGAGGAGACCCTTATTAAGCAAAAAGAGCAAGCATACTTCCACAAACTATTAATGAAAGGGGGACAAAGACATTGCGTTGGGTGAGTTGGAACACTCGAAGAAGCATTAGGGTTTTGGGTATTGTAAGCATATTAAGGTTGAGGAGGTGCAACTTGCTATTAGTAAGACGAGCAAGGAAAAAGTGATGGGACCAGATGAGATTCCGATGGAGCTTTAAAAGTCCACGGATAGAGCAGGCTTGTAGTGGTTGACTTGTTTGTTTAGTGTCATTTTTAATACAACTAAGATGCTCGAGGAATGGAGGTGGAGCACAATGGTTCTGTTGTACAAAAACAAAGGTGATGTCCAAAATTGCAACAACTATAAGGGTATTATGTTGTCAGGCCATACTATGAAGTTTGGGAGATGAGGATGAGAAAGAGTCTGTCTATTTTTAAGAATCAATGTCATGCCAAGGTGATTAGCCATAGTGGCCATCCATCTTGTGAGGAGACTAATGGAGAATTATAGGGAAAAGAAAAGAGACTTACATATGGTGTTCATTGATCTTGAGAAGGCTTATGAGGAAATACCTAGGGGCATCTTATGGCGATGCTCAAAGGCACGAGGTGAATTGGAGGCATATATTAGGGAAATAAAGGACGTGTACGAAGGAGCTAAAATGCAGGTAATAATGGTGGGAGAGGACTTGGAGCACTTTCCTATAGGGATGGGGTTATATCAAGGATCAACTTTTAGTCCTATCCTATTGATCTTGGTGATGGATGAATTGACACAAGACATTCAAGATGAGGTGCCTTGGTGTATGTTATTTGCAATAACATAATACTGATTTGATGAGACAACACAATGGTGTTAATGGTAAGCTAGAGGTGTGGAGACAAACTTTTGAGACTGAAGGGTTCAAGTTGAACATGACAACCACATAGTATGTGGAGAGCAAATGCAGTGAGGTGATGCATGAGGAAGGCTTGGAATTGAGGCTTGACCTCGAGAGAGAGATTCAAGTACCATGGTACACAATCTAGGGGAGTTGGGACATTTATGACTCATTGTATTGGTGCGATGTGGATAGAGTGGAGACTTGCCTTTGGAGTCCTGTGATAAAAGGTACCATTACTTAGGTGAATGTATGGCCATATTAGGAGCGATAAGATTATTAATAGGGATATTCAGAATAAGGTGGGAGTGGCCTTCATGGTGGACAAGATGAGAGAATCAAGATTGAGATGATTTTGACATGCGGAGGAAATGCACGGATGCACCAGTGAAGAGGTGCGAGAGGTTGGTTATAAAGAATATGCGGAGAGGTAGGAGTAGACCTAAAAAATGTTGCGGAGAGGTAATAAGATAGATATGACGCAACTTTAGCTTACCGGCTATGTTGCTCGAACAATTGAAAAGTGTCGTGTGTGTCGGCTTCTTCAAAAGTAGTGTATTCTTGGAGAATCTAAGACGGGTGCGGCATTGAAAGTGAAGAGGTGCAACTTAGCTTACCGAGGACATGACTTTAGATAGGAAGGTCTGAATGATATGTATTAGGGTAGAATGTTAGTAGGTAGTATAGTCTTGCTTACGGTGCAGTAATCAATTATTGCTCCTTTTCAGTAGATTTTACATTGTTTTCTTGTGACGTGCTATATTTCTTTTTTGTATCTATAATTGCTGCTTTTGAGCCGGGGGTCTTTCGAAAACAATCTCTCTACCTTCATGAAGTAGTGGTAAGCTCTGCGCACAATCTACCCTCCCTGACCTCACTTGTGGGATTTCATTGGATATGTTCTTGTTGTTGATAAATAGAAGACTGAATATGCACTTCAAATTTCGTCAACATAATTATACTGATACTGAGGTGAAATTAGGGGGTTGTTTAGTATGAAGGAAAATATTTTGCGTAAGGAATGTTTTCTTCGAAAAGAAGGACTCCTTATTTTCTAGTGTTTGGTAAGTAAGCAAGCAAAAAATTATAGCTCAAGAACAATTATATGTAATCAAGCAAAACAATATGAGGGTGGGGAGTGGGGATCAAGGGGTGGTGGTGATTATTTATGCAACTTGTTTTCCCTACCTCCTTAGGGAGGTCATTCTCCTCATCTATACGAGAATTATTTATATCTTTTTCAAAATAATTTGAACAACCAAACATGAGAAATTGAAAAATATTTTCCTCCATGCCAAACATTCTCTAGATGGGATTGTGATGCATAAATGCAAACAATTAAGATATTTAGCTTGTTCTAGGTGAATGAAATGATAGATGAAGATGTCACAAATAGAATTAGAATTGGATAGTTGAAACCAAGCAGTGTTGCTGGGTGTTATATGATAGAGATGTGCCTACCAAAGTTAGAGGTAAATTCTGTAGAACAATTATAATACCAGTAATGGTTTATGAGAGTGAATTTTGGGTTGTGAAAGTTAAACACATTCACAAGAAGAATGTTGAAGAAATGTGGATGCTAATATGAATTTGTGGTCATACTAAATCAGACAAGATTATAAATGATAATATGACTAGAAGGTTTAAGTAGCACACATCGGGGGAGAAATGTCGAAAGGTTTCTTGAAATAATTTGGTCATGTAATGTGTCGATCTCCAGTGCAGTGCACCAGTCTGTAGGTGTGCAGCTGTTGTGAGGAAAGGTGTTAAAAGATGGTGAGGCATATGTTAAACCACATGAAAATGTATAGAAGACCTAAAATCTTTGGGAACCCATGCAGATATTGCGAAGTGAGGCACAATGGATAAAAAATATAGATATGCCTGTTCATTTGAGCCGGGTGGTCAGTCGGAAACAATCTCTTTACTTCACAGATGTAGGGATACAGTCCGTGTACATCTTATCCTTCCTAGATCCCACTTGTGGGACTACATGGGTTATGTTGTGTTGTTGTAGTCGATGCTTATTACTTGAAAACATGTTTTAGACATGATGACACTTAAACTGTATGCCCTATACTTTCTGGTAGTGGTTTAGCATTTCAGAGATTTGTAGGTTCAAAAAATTATGGAGAATTTCTATTACTTTTATTTGTATTTGCATAATATTGGCATGACACAAGTTTAAATGAAGTAACAGATTTGTAGGTTCAAAAAATTATGGAGAATTTCTATTACTTTTATTTGTATTTGCATAATATTGGCATGACACAAGTTTAAATGAAGTAACATGATCCATGAGGATTCATATAGCAAAACCCATCTTGTTTGGGACTAAGGTGTATTAATTGTTGTTGTTCGCAAATTCTTGATGCTTCTTTGGTAGATCAGTATGTTCCCTTAGGAAGCTCATTATTATACATTATCTTAGTTGGCAATTAACCTAATTATCCTCCCTATTTTCCTTTGAATCTGCTACAAAATGTCAAAAAATTTCTGTAGTGAAGTTAATTTTCAATTGCTTATTGAATTACAGTGAACTATTTCCACTCTTTGTCCGGATGAGACTAAGTGGTTCAGCGAGATGGTTGTGAATCCATATAGGAAAAATGTCAAAGAACTAATGGCATGTATATAAGCTTTCATTTATTGTGAGAAACAGACCTTTATAATTAAAATGCAAGCTATGGTTATTATGTAGTATTAAAGATGTTTTTATTTCTCCAATTCCTGCAGTTCCTTGAAAAAACAACTGATTGTAGCAAGGGATACTAGGCGTGTAGACATATTATGTTATAGGCTTTCATTGAGCCAAAAAATTTCAGTTGGCGCCGAAAATTGCTCAAAGCTGTATGAAGTTCTTGATGAAGCAGTGAAGAAGCTTGAAGTGGATGTTGGTCCTTTGACTGGTTTGCCTGTGAAGATGGCCAGAGGTATAGTGAACAGGCTCTCATTTGGCCCTGCTGTTCAGCAACTTTGTGGCTTAGCTGTTGAGTACATAGACGCCCTTCTCTCTGAGAGAGTGTCTGAAATGCCATCTAATGCTAAGGTCAAAGGTAATACTCTTCTAATTTGTGGTTTGTTTGTGCAGCACAGAGATACTGCTGTCATCTTTTTATGGATTCTGTAGATTCCCTTATCTCTTCATGTGTTTCTGTAATGCCTTTATTGTTTTCTGTCTAAGCTTGGTACTCATTTAAGTCTAGTGAAGTAATTGGCATTTATTTGGGCTATATTTTTGTAGATTGCAAGGTGATAGACTCGAAGCTTGTCAGATTTGAGGATGTCTTTACCTCATCTGTGACTGTTGTTTTGAGTGCTGAAGGCTCATCTATGGAGAATGTTGTTGGTTATACTTTGTGGCATCGGAAAGCTGTTGAAACAGAATATCCAGTAGAACCAACTCGGACATTGTTTTCCCCAAGCACTAGGTTTGTGCTCTC
>DF359345.1:14198-42061 GCA_000787875.1 Solanum virginianum
CAGATCTGACGCCAGCTACAGATTATGTTCTCAAGATTGTTTCCTTTGATAGCGAGAGAGAACTGGGAATGTTTGAAGTTCAATTCTGCACCAGTAAAGCTGGAAATGAATTATCTAATCTGAACTTGAAAAGCTTAGAAGTTGAAAGAAGTCAAAGTCCACCAACAAATTGCAGCAACCTTTCTAATCCTTCTTCAGTGGAGGATGAAACTAATAACATTGTGCTATGCAGCAATGAGGATGAGAACAGAGGGGATAATTGTCTTTCTTCTTGTGATAACACTGATAAAGCAATTTCTACAGACTTGTGTTGCACCACAATCGCCTTTACTGGTAAAAGTCATATAGGAAATGCAGGGGTAATGGTATCTTTAGGTGATGAGGAAGATAGCATGGTGCAAGTAAGCTCCTTGCCAAGTACTGATGCTATAAATCTTGAGAACAAGCAGTGTTCAGATGTTCAAATGACAGAAGAGACGAGCACCGATAATGGGTCAAATGCACCTCTCCAGACTGCCATGGAATTTACACCATTTGTAGGTAGTGTAGAAACTGGCTTACCTATTACACCCTGCAAGTTAGAGAATGTGAAGGGCAACCTCGGCCGGAAAGGAAAATCAGAACAGTGCAGCAAGGATCTTGATAATGGATCAGGGAAGGAGGATGGACCACAAGTTGGCTGCTCTTCAAAGAAGAGAGTTGGACAATGGCATGAAGAATGTGCTGGAACTGGAGATAAGGATTTTGAGTATTATGTCAAAGTAGTTAGATGGTTAGAGTGTGGTGGGCATATTGACAAGACATTCCGGCAGAAGTTCTTAACCTGGTATAGCTTACGAGCTACACCACAAGATGTTAGGATTGTCAAGGCATTTGTTGATACCCTAATTGAAGATCCAGCATCACTTGCCGGGCAGCTGGTTGATACTTTCTCTAACGTTATTTCAAGCAAGAGATCTGTAGTTCCGGCAGGCTTTTGCCTAAAGCTTTGGCATTAAAGGATTCAGAATGTGGATCCTCTATTCTCTTAGCTGAACATAATTCTTTGATTCCCAACGTGATTGTTAGTCGATTCATATTTATGATGTAAACAATTAGACCATCCTTTTTATTTTTTTGCTTACAGGTTGGTTCTACCCAATTCATCCACATTTCTCTCTGATGTTATGCCCTTGGAGTTGGAATGAAAAGGATTTTGCTGTAAGATAATTTGAAGTGCAAAATCTGATTGGATATTTATATTTTTATTTTCTGCTAGTAGAAATTTTTACTTGATATTGTTAACCATGAACACTTAGATATTCATCCTAAGTTTGGATATCAAGAACTGGAATGTTTGGAAGAACCTCTTGGGTGAGTTTAGCTCCCTCGTCACCGACTTAGGGTTTTTTCCTCTCTTCAGTCTTTACTGTGAGAGTGTCTTCCTCTTGTTTTTTTCTTCGAAGACTAGCTGCTAAAATCCGGCAAGTAATCAAATTATAAATTAACCTTTTTAATCAAGTTCTCAAGCATCTCCAACTAGAAACCTATGTCACTTCAATTCTTCTTGTTTCTTAAATTTCAGAATATCCCCTGTTTCCACACTCAATTATCAGGAGGGTTAGTGTTTTTGCTAGGCTACATCAGTGCTTCATCAAACTCCAGTTGGATACAATTCAGAAGATGGCAGAAGAATTATCATCAATTTATTCTAACGGAGGAAGAAAAGGAGGTTTTAGCGATTGCAATTCCAGACATGCAATCAAACTTGAAGTATTGTGAGGTAAGTCTTTTTTGGTAAAGTGATATCGGATAAAAAGGTAAGGACTTTCAAGGAATCAACAACACTGTACCTTTGGCTTTGGGGAAAAACCCATCAGGACTGAAAAAAAGGAAATAGGATTGAATTTCTTTTAGTTTAGTTTTAAAGAGGAAAGCATGCACAACATTAGAATGGGTACGTCATGGTTATATGATAGATGTTCATCCTTGGGAACCACAACTGAAGAGGAATTCTGTGGTATTTAATATGTGGGTTCAAGTTTACATTGGAGGTCAGAGGCAAAATAGGGCAAGCTTTGGGAGGGACTGTTGATGTCGTAATCCCTGGAAATGGGAGCAAGCAGGGACGATATATGAGACTTAAGGTCATGATGAATATCTCCAAGCTACTACCTATGAGGTAAAGTGGACACTACATGGGATATGAAATTCGTTTGCTTGTTTCTACTATGGTATATTAGCACATAATGAGCAAACTTGTGTCCAAAGAGCAAAGGATATACGATCAGACACTTTAAAAATGGATCACTTTGGGGCGTACAATGATGTAGTTTTCTCAGATTATCAAAGGCGTGGAGGAGTATACACTACTTAGAGGCATACACTGATGAAACATCAAAATTTCTAATTGGTGGAGGGAAAAAGAGTCGCAAGAATTAGTAAAAGTTTGCTGCACATACAGGTATAAGGAAATCGAAATTTTCAAGTGCTTAAAGCTGCAACTGGATAAGAATATGTATGACGTCGGAGTAAGGGAAAAGAAAGATTCTGCCCAGATGAGCAGCACGAAAACATTAACGAGGCTATCACAATTGCTAATCAAATCAACAACATACAAGGAACGAAGGCTCAGGTATGTGCTACTGCGCTTAAGGCTTATCTCAAGGCTCATCTCAATCGTTAGCAACTCAACTTTTGAATGAAAATAATAATTATTTTTAACTATTGAATGGTAAGCAGAATGAAGGGAAAAGAGATTAACTTGAAATGGATTGCTACACTAGTGACAGTTTAAATAATGATACAAAATTATAGACTTCTAATGAAAACCTTGGTAAGTTTGTTGTTATAAATGAGGGAATACAAGCAAAATGTGATAACTGAAATAGTATTAACGATTTGACTACTTATACAGAAACAAAAAAAAGAATAAAATCCTGGTGGAGTGGCCAGCCCTAAATGGCTTCCCTCTCCACATTGAGGGCTATGATGTGGAATTATCGAGACCCTGCAGGTGCGGGTGGGGGATTCTTGATATTTCTCTTTTTAAAGGAGACAATGCGTCGTCATTCTCCAAGTATGACTTTCTTAAGTGAAAAAACAAATAATAGAAAAACAACAATTAAGAGGGTACAAAGACAGTTAAATATGGTGCATGGTGTAACTATGGAGCCGATGAGATTATCAAGAGGTCTAGCGATATTTTGGAGTAACAATATCTAGATATGTGAATCACATCATCAGCGATCCTCATTTTCTTCGAATGTTTACTACAGAAGAAAGTTGGATGTTATTGAAGGATAAGGTGTCCAACAAAAAAAGTTGTGTTTTTCTTTTTATATTACAACTTTGATACTAGATGGTTTAGTTGATTACACGCATTGGTGTGTATTTGTGTATTTAAGTACAAATAGAATTATGCGTAGATATCAAATACATGAATTAATTAAAAAGATCCATAGATTAGGATCTGTTATGGATCATAGTGGGTGTTATTGATGTTTCGAAAAATGAGGAAGAAATAGAGATACTTGCAACTTTAGAGACTCTAAGAACTTTATATGGAAACTAGAACCTTGGACATGGTGGTGTTATGGGAAAATGAGGGTATAATCCAAGAAAGATTAGATTGAGTCTTGATTTCCTCTAATTTAAAAATGAAATTTGAGAATGCAAATGTGTAGTATATTGAAATCGAGGCCGTCAATCATTCAATCTTAATGTTGTCTTCTGATGCTGATCCAATTAAGAAAATAAAATGATTTTATTTTGATAAAAAATTAATTGTACCTAAAGAAGTTTAGAATATTTCAAAAGTTTGATCTTATAATTATAATAGTTTTGAGTAATCTCAAACTAGCTTTATAATCAAACATTGTCACAAGTCTTTGGTGGCTTGGCTAGGGTTGGGTGGGTGGATAATAGTAATGCAAGATAGAAAATTATTAGCATTAAGGGAAAATTTGCATCCCTTAGGAATAAAACAAGTAATTTTGACTAGGGTAAATTAAGCTTACTGAAAGGAGAACTATTTGAAGCCTACATATAATAATGAAGAAACTTTTAGAAACAAAAGTCTAGAGCCTTATGATAGCTCGATGGGGATAAAAATATTCATATTTTCACATGACGATCTTGAAAAGAAAAAATAGAAATATGAGTAAAGGTTTTTAGACATCTAATGGAAGAAGGGTGGTTCATCAAACTGATTTGGTTCAAGAAGTTGAGAAGTATTATGACAATCTATTCTCTAGATTTAACCCAACAAACTTAAATTCTATCCTGAATTATGTTAATGTGACATTTAGTGATTCTATAAATTAAAAGTTGATTAAAGAAGTTGATGATGAGGAAATAAAGAATGTGGTGTTTGATATGCCTTCTCGTAAAGCACCAGGCGTTGATGGTATAACTCCTTTATTTTTTCAAACTATTAGATTGTTTATCAAAGAAAATCTTTGACGCTGTTAAAAGTTAGTTTTAGCATGGGGAATATTTACTTCATCAATAGAATCATACTTTAATTAGTCTAGTGCCTAGTTAACAAGTCCCACCTTCGTTTCACAGTTTAAATTTATAAGATTATGTTCTATTTTCTACAAGATTATCACAAATTTTGGCTGCAAGAATGAAATGTTCTCTATCTACAGTAATATTCTCTACTCAGTTGACTTTCATTGTTTATAGATAAATAACTTATAACGTTATTTTAGCTCATGAATTTATGCATGTTTTTTGAAAAACAAATGAAGAGGTAGGCAAAAATTTATGATTGTAAAATTGGTTATATCAAAAGCCTGTAATAGAGTCAAATAGATTTGTATAAAGGAAATGCTTTGACGAATGGACTTTAATAAAAAAAAGTTATTGAATGGATTATGCAATGCATTTTTGCACCTACTTATAGTTTTGATATAAATGGAAATATAGTTGAGTTAGTTAAACGTACTAGATGGATCAAAAAAATTATATCGAATGTCTCCCAAATGTAGTAGTCTTGATTTTTTGTTGTCCACAAGAGAAGTCTTACAAAAAATATGTCCTTCCTTCAACCCTAAGTTGAGTCAAAATACATTTTTGCCTCTCTACGCTTTAAATATTTTTAAACAACTCTCCATGCTTAATTACTTCTCAATCTCTTGGTCCTTTTAGATTTTTTCTTATTTGTTATTTTTCTTTGATTTATTATTATTTCTCCTCTCTTTTGTTTTTTTTTACTTTTTTTCTTTTTCATTTTTTCCTTTTTCACTTTTCTCTTTTTTGTTTTTCTGAACTTTTATTTTTTCTTTCTTTTATTTATTATTGCTTCTTTTCTCTTTTTCAATCTTTCTTCTTTTTATTTTCTTTTATTTTTTTCTTTTTTTTCTACTTTTCTTTTTTTGGTTTGTTTTTTTTCATCTCTCTCTCTTTACACACACTATTGAGTTATGTTTTGCTTTTGAGATAAAAATTATTATCTTTCTCATAAGTTTGACTTAGTGAAAATGCTGAAAATTATTGTCCGTTAGGTGTAACTTATTATTTGAAACTCCTTAGACTAAGTCTTATTTCTGAAGCAAGAATTATAGAATATCTTATAAATCACGACACAATAGAATATAATCAAATTTTGTTCATAGAGAGTAACTTGTTATTTGAAGTTCTTGGTCTTAAGTCTTGTCTTTAAGGCAAGTTTTATAGAGGATCCCACAAGTTAGACATAGTGAAATAGTATAAACTATTGCCCATGAATCATATGACATATTTTAATCCATGAGCTATGTTTTGCTTCTAAGGCAAAAGTAATGTTCTCCATAAAATAAACTTAATAAAAATGGTGTAAATTATTGACCATGAGGCGCAATTTTTTTTTTGGAGTCATTGGGCTAAGTCTTGCCTCTAAGCCAAGAGTTATATAGCTTTCTAATAAATTAATACATAATGTGGTAATGTAAAGTCTTTCCTATAGGGCTTAACTTATTGTTTGGAAGTTCTTTAATTAGCAATTCTTACCGTAGCACAATAGCTATAGAGTATCTCATAAATTAAAACACAATGTGATATTGTCGAGTCTTGCCTATGGAGCTTAACTTTTTTGAATGGCTTTGGACTAAGAGTGTCACGACCCAAGCCTAGGACCTAATCGTAACATCGCAAATGAGGAACCTAAGGACACCCTATCCTAGCCTCTTAACATATAATAAGCATACATAAGGTAATAAAAAATAATAAAGGTAAAACAAGTGGAAATTAAGTCTTGAAATCACAAGCTAAACATAAAACTCAAGAATCTTCCCATCAAAAGGAATTACATCAACTTTGTCCAGAGTATGCCTATACTTGTCTAGATCTTGGTGGGGACTATAATCTACCACTAGCTCACCCTCAAGATAAGAAAGAAAATACAAAAATGTCACAACATAGAAACATAATTAAATGAATGTAAAGGCTTGTCCTCGAAGTATAGGAACTTACCAAAGTCTTCAAAAGTAGTAACCAGATCTAGCCACTGTATGGAAGAGTGGTATCATTAGCCGCCCCTACGTTGTGATATAATGTATGCAAAAAAGTATGCATTGGTATATTGAAATATAATAAATATGTAGGGATGCAATGCAACAAGAAAATGTTATATCATAAAAAATAGTATGCGTAGTCATATCAAGGACACAAGAGATGATAAATGATCAATGTATCTTTAAATCATTAATGGAAGCTTCCTAAAACATTTTATAATGATCATATACATACTTATGTGGGAATAGGACCATAACCGATAATAAGACCATGCGGGCTATCACATGGAATTCCGATGATGTCTCCACACCGGAGAATGAGGAGTGTACTTTCCAAGGTAGAACTATACCCCACAATATGGGTATCATGAACATGATGCTATATGTGGATCCACTAATTAAGCCATATTGGCACATAAAACTATGGTGACACAGAGTTAAGAGAGTTAAGACTTCGTATAAGAACTTTTTGGGTCGAGCCCCCACCTTAATTAAGCCTCATTTGGTGCTAACTCAAACCCCACAGAGCATATGTACATGCAATATAGTAATCGTCATTGAAATTCATAATCCATAGTAGTCAAAATTCATAGCTTGCAAAGCAGGCATCATAACCAAGTAAATCAGTTCAAATCATAAGAATAACCTATCTTCCTAACTTGCATGAAATATGACTACAAATTTCAACTTGTCAACCAGTATAAAAATAGGGTCTTGAATCACCCGTCATAATCATGAATTGTTGCCATACTTGTATACTTAAGTTTCTTATTCATAGATCATAGCTTGAAAGAAAAATTAGGGAAAAACATGAATTCATGGACAATGAATCTAAAATCATGAAATTGAGTGGAATTCATGTACAATCATGCAATTAGAGACAAATTAAATCATAATTAAGAGAATCTAAATCGATTTTATAAGTCCTAACTAACTTGTAGATAAAATTTCCTTGAAATAAATAAAAAAAATCATGCAATTCATATAATTATAATCTTTCATATGTAATTGAGTAAATTAATCATGTAATTATCATATTTCAAGCTATTAAATAGAAATAATGGAAACCACTAAAATTCATGCTTGAAACTTGAGGGAAAGTTAAGTTTGATTTGGACTCCATGGATGAAATAGGTCCATGGATAAAGACCCACATACCTAGATGGAGAACCTCAAGAAAGTGAGAAGAAATTGACCTTGATTCCTCGAAGGATTTAGAACCCTATCTTGCTTCAATGAAAAATACTCTTAAGAGAAAAGCCTTAGAGATTTCGGAGAAAATATGGGCAAGAATGAGACTGAGAGTAGTTTAATTAGATTCAAGGCAATTAGGGGTATTTATACGGTCGAAACAATGCATTTTAGGGGTTAAATGGGTAGAAAATAAGCATAAAATCCTTCATTAAAAACTATTGAACACCATCCATACATTCAATCTACGGGTCATAGATTGGTACGACTCGTGGACCATAGCTTTCGTCCTGGTTACATTTTTACACTCTTAAAATGGTCTTTGAACCTTATCCATGAAACCCTTTTTACAGCTCATAATTTCTTTTATGGGTTGTAGATACCCTCGTGAATAACTCCCAGACTTAGAAAAATTTCACTTATTATGACCCAAACCACGAAATATAATTACGTCTCGTTATTCATTTTATGCATCGTAAAGTGGCCTCATACATTGACTCCCAATTCCAAAAATTTTGCCATGTTCATTGTCCAAATCACAAAACCTATCTACGACTTGTGAATAATACCACGAGTCATAGATGGGCTCCCACTCACCTGACCAGAAGCAAATTTTTCTGCAATTTTCTAGTTTCCAACTTTTCAACGTATGGAGTGTTATAATATCTCCCCCTTGGGAGCATTCGTCCTTGAATAA
Organism: Solanum virginianum; assembly: GCA_000787875.1. Taxonomy (NCBI): domain Eukaryota; kingdom Viridiplantae; phylum Streptophyta; class Magnoliopsida; order Solanales; family Solanaceae; genus Solanum; species Solanum virginianum. The sequence continues at coordinate 22,563 of DF359345.1, forward strand.
GATAAAATCAAGCTTGAATATGGTAGAAGACAACCAACAACCCAACATGAATGTAATAATGCAACTTGAAACATCACTTTCATAAAATTCTTAAACTTATGCATCAATTTATCATTCAAAAACAGTCCCACGAATATGCATGCATGTACTATGGCATGAAAACCTAAATGCGATAATTTGGAGGAGTAGTTCTTATTTAGGTACCTTAGGCTTAAATAGAAGGAAAGAGGTAAGGATATTATTTCATCATGTCCGCTTCTGCTTCTCAAGTAGCACTAGAACTTGTTGGTTCCTCCATAGTACCTTAACGGATGCAACTTTCTTATTTCTCAACCTCTTTACTTGCTGGTCTAAAACTTCAACTAACACTTCCTAATAATTCAAATTCTCTTCAATACTCAAATCCTCCAATGGAACAATAGAGTTTAGGTCACCTATGAATTTCCTTAACATCGACGTATGAAACCCCTAATGAATCATAGCTAACTCCATTGACAAATCTAGTTCATAGGCTACCTTCCCAACTTGTTTTAGGCTCTTATAAGGTCCCACATATCTAGGGATCAATTTACTATTTTGCCAAAATACATTACACCCTTCATTGGAGGAGACCTTCAAATAGACCCAATCACCCTCATCAAACTCAAGGTCCCTTTTCCTAATATTTAAATATGACTTTTGGCTACTTTGGGTAGCCTTAAACTTTTCCCTTATAACCCTTACCTTCTCCATATCATCACGTATTGGGTTGGGTCCGATCAAAGACATTTATCCAACTTCAAATTACCCACCGGTGACCTGCATCGTCTACCATATAAGGCTTCAAATAGTGCTATCTCAATGCTTGAGAGAAAACTATTGTTATAAGCAAATTCAACAAGAGGTAGGTGATCATCCCAACCACATCCTAACCACTCTTGAAATCAAACACACATTCCCTCAACATATCTTCTAATGTTTGGATTGTTCTTTGATCTTGCCCAATAGTTTGAGAATGAAGTATGGTACTTAGCTTTACCTTGGTACCAAGACTCTTTTGAAAGGACCTCCCAAAATGAGAAGTGAATTAAGTACCACGGTCCGATATGATAGACAATGGGACCCCATTCAATCTCACCTTAGTATAATCCTCAACACTATAAGAAGTCTTCACTGATAAGAAATGGGCTAGTTTCATCATTCTATCCACAATCACCCAAATTGAGTCATAGTGTTTTCGGATTCTAGGCAAACCTGTGACGAAGTCCATATTCACCTCCTCTCACTTTCAAGTGGGATCTCAATATCTTGGGGAAAACCACTCAGTCTTTGATACTCCACTTTCACTTGTTGACAATTTTAATATCTTGCCACACACCTTGCTATGTCTTTCTTTATGATGTTCCACCAATACACTTCCCTCAAACCCCTATACATTTTGGTAGATCCCGAATGAATAGAATACCAAGAGTTAAGGGCTTCTTCTAGTAATTTTTCCCTTAAACTACAAATATTAGGAACACGTAATCGTCCTTAGTAAGGAAGTACTCCATCCCTCCCTTGAGAGAAAACCTCAATCTTCTTATCAATTACCAACTTCTTTAACTTAAATAATGTAGGATCTGTGCCTTGCTTTGCTTTAACCTTTGATACTAAAGATAAATCTACCCTCTTTTGCACATGTACATCCATATTGTTTGAGCCACTTAGTCTCACACCCAAATGAGCCAAACAACGCGCTTCATTGGACCAACTCCTTCTTTCCATCCTCAACATGTGCAATGCTGCCAACAAATAATCTACTAAGTGCATCAGCCACAATATTTGTCTTGCCAGGATGATGCATCACATCATATCATAGTCCTTAAGAAGTTCCAACCACCTTCCTTGCCTTAGATTCAAGTTTCTTTGGTTAAACACATATTGCAAACTTTTGTGGTAGGTGAATATGTCAAAATGCACCTCATAGAGGTAGTGATGCCAAATCTTCAGTGTAAATACCATGGATGCTAGATCAAGATCATGATTTGGGTAGTTCCGCTCATGCACCTTTAATTTCCTTGAGGTATAGGCAATGATCTTCCCATGTTGCATCAAAACATAACCCATACCTTTACGTGAGGCATCTCAATAAACAACAAATCTATTCGAACCTTCGGACAATGTCAAAATAGGGGCTGATGTAAGACGATCCTTCAATGTTTGGAAACTTTTCTCATACTCATTGGATCATTAGAATTTTGCATTCTTTTGGATCAGTTGACCCAAAGGCAAGGCAATGGAAGAGAACCCTTCAACAAATCTACTATAATACCTGGTCAAACCCAAAAAGCTCCTAATGTCTAAAGAAGACAATGGTCTAGGCCAATTTTTTACTGCCTCTATCTTCTTTGGGTCAACCTTAATACCATCACCTGAAATAATGTGGCCAAGGAAAGCTAACTCTTTTAACGAAACAACTACTAAACTTGGCAAAAAGTTGCCTATTCTCTTAATGTTTGCAATACAATCCGCAAGTGGTCTTCATGTGCTTTCACATTTTATGGATAAACTAATATGTCATTTATGAAACAACCACATACATATTTAGATATGGTTTGAAGACCCTGTTCATCAAATCCATAAAAGTAGCAGGAGCATTTGTTAGTCTAAATGACATAACCAAAAATTTAAAATGACTATACTGGGTTCTAAATGTCATCTTTGGAATAGCAAACTCCTTCATCATCAATTAGAGAAGTAGCTTGCACCTTGAAGTTGATCAAATAAATCATCAATCCTCAGAATTGGATATTTATTTTTAATAGTGACTTTGTTCAATTGATGATAATCCATGCAAATCGAAAGTGAACCATCCTTCTTTCTCACAAACAATAAAGGAGCACTCCATGAGGACACACTTAGCCTTATGAACTCCATGTCAAGAAAATCCCAGAACTGTTCTTTTAACTCCCTCAACTTTGTTGAGGCTATCCGATAAGAAGGTATGTAAGAGTACCGAATAGGAGATCAATACCAAAGTTAAATTTTCTTTTGGAGGAACACTGAGCAAGTAATCAAGAAAGACATTAGGAGATTCATTAACAATAGGTACCGAATCAAGAGTAGGAATAGTAGAATCCACTTCGCTAACTCAAAAAATATGGTATATACAACCCTTAGAAATCATTTTCTAAGCCTTTACATATGAAATGAATTTATCCTTGAACATTGAATTATTTCTCTTCCACTCAAGAATAGGTTCATTAGGGAATTAGAATTTGACCCTATGGGTGTAATGACCCGACCTAGGCCTAGTCATCATATGATGAATGTGATACCTGAAGACCATCTCTAACATCTTAAGCATTCATAGGTATTAAGTAAAACTTTTGCGTAAAAAGTAGGGAAAAAGGACTAAGGGCCAAGTTGACAATGAAACAACATTAAAAAATAGTTTTGTTTGTCCATATACATACCATCTACATCATAAAAAAATGGAACCGGTGTCGATTGATCACCATAAAATAGAAAGAAGTCTAAAATAGTTCAACATAGAACGTAAAAGACTCAAAAGGGCTACACATACTTTATCTTAAACAAAGCAAAGATACAAGATAGAAGGAAAAAATGGAGGAGTCCCGAACTAAGGGCTCACCATAATAAAACTACTAGTCTTGGATGCCAACAACTAGCCTCGAGCCGGTGGAGGAGTGCCTATCCCTATATGGTTAAATTATGCAGGCAAAATATATGTTAGAACGTTTGAATATACTAAGTCTGTGAGATGAAATGCATGGATGAAATAGTAATGCCATCATTATAAAACATAACATATAAGGATATATATGGAAAAAGATACATAAGTAAGCTTAAACATGCACAAGCTATATGGCTCAAGATCAATATGAGACAATGCATAGGAAAGCACATAAAGTGAAAATATAACATAAGATTATAAGCCTGTGAGAATGAACCTTAACCGTCATATAAGACCATGTGAACTACTATATGGAATCCAACATAACCCCCTACATTGGCATAGGGAGACCACTGGCCAGATGCAACTCCATCAACTCTAGCATGCATCATAATGACATAAATGGACGTGGATCCACTATCTGGCCTAGAAGGGCTCTTATGGTGGCACATAGTTAATGGGAAAAAGGGTTGCTTCTATGGATCCCTTATCGAACTTCACTACAAGGTCACATTCGGTGCTAAGTCATCCCATGGAATCTTTAAAGTTCAACTTAGAATCATAAGTAGCAATCATAGGAGTAGCTCGAACTTAGGAATCACCAAGTGAGAATTGTCCTTTCATCTTGGGGACCTTTCTTAAACATCTTGCAGGGAAATTAACATCATACTCATATATTTGATAAACTTAACTTTGAAATGCTTCATTTATGCCCTAATCATAATCATAAGCCATAGAAAGCTTTACTTGAAAACTAGGCGGGCTTAGTTTTATCATGGAACAATTATAAATCACATACATCATAGGAAATTTCTTTAAAAAGGAACATAAAAAATGCCCAACTTTAATCATATAAAAAATCATCGTGAAATTAACATCCTTCTCCCAATACGCATATATCTACTTAATATGATAATTACTAACTTTATATGTATCATAGAATAACATAAATATCATGAAATCATCATAAGCATGCACATTAACTTGAGGAACTTAAAGAAAAGGTAAAATACTTAATAGGGAACTTTATGGGTGAAAGAGTACCTATAAATCAACTCACATACCTTGGAGGAACTGGAGAGAAACAAACTTGTAGGATTGAAGAATAAATCTTGGAACCCTAGCCCTCCCCTAGCTTGTTCTTGAGAGCCGCATTTTTGCCTAAGAAATTTAGAGAGTGAAAAATGTGAAAATAAGGAAATTAGGGCTTAAGGGCTGTTATAGGGTCCCTTTCCCATCCCCCAAATAACGTAGTATAGGAATAGAAAGGATCAAAATGAGAAAACTGCCCCTCATTAAAACTATCGAGATTGACCTATGAGACCCCAATTATGGGTCGTAAGTCAATCCACAGGCCCTAAGTCCCTTCTGATGACACATATGAAAATCTTGAAAATTGACTATGCTGGACTAGACACCATGAAGCATCAATATGGGCCGTGAAATATCTTAGGAGTCATAGTTGGACTCGTAGAGTCCTTCCACACTTAATTATTTTTTTCATTTCCTTGGCCTTACCCACGAAAGGATTCTATGGGCCATAAATTATTTAACAGACTGTCTAATAACTCGTAAGCCACTTTCTTGAAAACTCTAAATTTCCTTCATATCTAGGGTCCCACTCACGAAACCATCTACGAGCTGTCACTTGGTCTGTGGGTTACCCCACACTTGGAAACTTTTCTCCTTCCTAAAGTTCTATGTTTAAGAATGAAACCTACGGGCCATAAGTCGCCCCGTAAACCAAACTTCAGGTAATTTTTCAGGCTAACTTTCTCGTACTCAAGGCTTATGAATTGAGGGTCATTACAATGGGTTCCACAATTAATAAAGGCATATGATGCAATCTCCACCATGGTTCCTTCTATATTTTGGACACTTAGGAAAAGTAGCACCACTAACCTTAGCACCATCACCTTGAACCTTAGGGATATGTACCCTATCCTTAGCAAGCCTTTGATTAGGGACTTGAGATGATCCTTGGCCTTGTTGGGAAGGTCCACCACTACCGAAATTAGCATGTAAAATACACCTTCAAAATGAGCCCTCTTAGACTCCCTAATCTGCATCTTCTTGAGCTTCTCACTTTGAATTTCCTTGGAATGAGTCATAAGTCAATAAATGTCCATCTTTTTCACAGGCACAACAGTTTTGTACTCCATCACCACCAATTCGGACATAACCAAAATAAACTTGTTCATGCGAGCTATAGGATCGGCCACAATAGAAGATGCATACTTGGACAACTCAGTACTTGAGGGCATATTCCCTTATACTCATATTGTCTTACTTAAGATTCATAAACTCCATCACCTTATCTTACCCTAACTCAAGTGGGAAGAAGTAATCAAGGAACGCGGATTTGAACACCTCCCAACCAATAGGACCCTCATCAACTCTCTCAGATTTCCATTGTGTGAACTATACTTGGGTAACTCCCTTGAGTTTATAAGCTACCAACTCTACCTTCTCTTTGAATGATATCCCCATTATCTCCACCACCTTATGGACTACATCAATGAACTATTGTAGACCCTCATCCACCTTTAAACCATAGAACTCTAGAGGATTCCTCCTTGTATTGTCTCTAACCCTAAAACCTTAGGTAGAAGCATTTGGAGAAGCAATGATACCTTGATTGGCTTTAGTAGCCATGATTTGGGCCAACATAGTGATAGCGGTTCAGAACTCTTCCTTTCTCACATGGTCAACTAGAAGATCTTGTGGAGCTTGAGGAGACTGAAGAGCTTGGTCCTAATTATTATTAACTCCCCTTTGCAATGGTGCCTGACATGGAGGAATTTTCTAAATATTTTGAAGAACAAGTGTTAGAGAAAAAGTGTCTTAAGTCACATCTTAGGGTATGAACATAGGTCACAAAAGAAGTGAGGATTTCTTAAATGTCTCATAGCCTGTTATTTATAGATATGATGCACTTCACACCTATGAATATTAATCTACGAGACACAACATGTTGGACCCCCTAGGAAGCTTCAAAACCATGTGATCTAATACCATATTTGTCATGACCTAAGCGAAGGTCCTAATCGTAACATGTCAAATGTGGAACCCAAAGGCATCCTATACAAGCCGTTTAATATATCATAAGCATAAATATGGTAATAAAGAATTAGCATGGGTAAAGAAAGCAGAAGTTAAGTCTTGAAATTAAGCTAAACATAGAACTCGAGAATCTTTCCATTAAAGGGAATTACATCAACTTTGTAATGAGCTTCTAGGTCATTTTAGTGATTTCATGAATATTTTATTAGTTGGAGTATTTACATAGTGACGTCAGGCCACTTTGATACTAATAGTTCGGTTGTTGGGTGAATCTTTTGGTAAATATGCATTTTTTGAGTTAAATGGATAAGTATAACTGTAAAATGAACTTTTAGGCAAAGTCCTAGTAAACGGCCTTAGAGAGAAATTCTGATGGTTCTATCAACTCCAAAGCAACCAAATTAAGCTAGAAGCTTGGTTGGCCCGAGACTTAGGGGTTAAGGTGTGAGTTTAACTGGGAATTCATAAAATCAATTAAAAAATAAGCTACAAAGTAATTTTAGATGATAACATAGGTAAATGTGTTCAAAAGGGAATTTTGATGGTGTTGTTAGCTCCGGAACGTCGAGCTTGGTCTAGAATGACCTTTCATTGGGTAACTGGACTTTCGAACATATTTTGACCCCCTCGGGTCTTTTAATTAAAATTAGCCGAAAAGAAGTGGGACCCTAATTTTATCATGTTGAGCTCCATTAGAAATTTTGATTGCACCATTGGATTTAGAATGTCAAAATCAGTGTGATTGCATAGTTGGTATCTATAAATAGACATCGAATGGGGCCGGAACACCCTGGGGAATATTTTGACTTGGCTGGTGCAACTACAACAAGTTAATCCTCCATATTTACAGAGGGCATTCCGCATTTGCTGAGGCTAAAAAGGAATAAAGCTCTGCGTTTGCCGGTCTGGGGTTGAGTTCTCAGAGGCTTGGCAGCCTGAACTCCGTGTTCGCCGAGGGCATTAAGGTGGTGGTTCAATATAAACTCCCCATTTCACAAAGGAAGCATATATAACCTTCAAAGAACCATATCTTTGTGATTATATATGCGATTTTAGTAAATCAAAAGGCGAAATTGCGTGAAATCTCGTGGGAAATGCCGTGAGGACCTCAAATTTTAGCTTTGACATGTGTTTTGAGGTAATAGTCACCGTTTTGCTATACATAATTTTGTAAATTGCCAGAAACTTTGAGTTGCAATATCTCAGTTGTTTCTCCTCGAAATTAAGTAATATTTGGGTCTAAACTATAGTACTTGTTGAGATTTACGTCATGGTATGTTTGGATTCTATTGGGTTGATCATATTTATTTAGAATTTTGAAAAAGAAACTATTGAAATAAGTATATTATGATAAGCAATGTAACTTGATTATTGGGTTGTTTCTCATTGTTCTGAGCCTCGTATTGAGCTCTACTTCTGTCTATAGACTCAGGGCACATAGAGATCATTTTATAGGGTTGGTTTGGTATTTTGGTGTAGGCCTAATTTTTTCCCTTTTTAGTCTCAATTGACCTATTTTCCCCCGTTTCTTGAAATATTACAACCAAAACAACCTTATTTTTTTTGTTATGATTCATGTTTTGATAGCTGAGTGATATTTAGAGGTGATTAGGAAGGATAAAGATTACGTGAACTGATCTGGAGCGTGTGGATTCGCCTTTTAGTAGGCTAGACTTTTCTTTTCTTTAAACTTAACTTAATATATATTGGGTGCTTATTTATGGTTGGGAATCCCTGAGTAAAGCATATATATATATATGTATATATATATACACACATAGGTGAGCCTGTGATTATCGTCTAAATGCTGTATCTATTGTGATAGCTGAATTAGAGTTATTCTGGGCTGTGATGAGCTTGGTAAAGGCTAGCTATGAACTTGTACTACTTTCATTGATACGTATCCCTACTTGGTTACCTATATGTTTGTTTGGGTTGTCTGGTACTAGGAAATATATGATATTCTAGAAATTATTTATTGGTCGTACTCCCGACTATGTATTGAGATTCTCTTGGGTTGTGATTCTATTGATATGCTAGACTTCCAATTACATTATGGTGATTCTATTGATATGCTGGGCTCCTATTACCTGGTGACTAGATTGTGATCCTACTTGTGAGGTATATACTATACCCTTTGATTTAGCTTGATTTTTTGTTGTTGTTTGGAATGTTTGTTGCATTTATCAGCTGGATGTTTAATATTTTTCGTGGGAACTTGTTACATTTATTAGTTGGGATGCTTACTATTGTTCTGGATACTTGTTATGCTTATTAGCTAGAATGTCTATCTTTATCATAGATACTTGTGATACATCTCTGCTTTCTGTTTGGCCTTAGCCTAGGCTTAAACATGTGGTGCCCTAGATTTCATTGTTCAAATCCTGTACTGTTGCATATACATATGCTATGACTTGAGAGGCACAAATCCTGATAAACTAGTGGAGCACTTGACTATATCGAGGTTATAGTGTCAAATGATTATTCGGGGGGTTTGAGTCTCAAATGATTATTTTGGGGTTTGAATCCTTAATAACTATACCTTATTTTGAGTCCCAAATGATTATTCCCAGGTTTAAGTCCCAGATGATTATTTATGGGTTTGAGTCCCAGTTGATTGTCATTCCATCTAACCCTAGCTGACTTCTCGGGCTATAAGCCAAATCGAGAGGACTAGGGGTTCGAGTCCTCACTTGATACTATACGAGTTTAAGTCCCTATATGATACTATAGGGGTTTAAGTCTCTAGGTGACAGTTAGGGGTTCGAGTCCCTAGGTGATAATTAGTGGTTGAGCCCCCAAGTGATATCGTGTTTTGCAATAGTTGAGATCTTATACCATCTGTTACTAATTCCTGTGTCGCTACACCTATAAACACCCCTAATTATGTGTGGGTGAACCTTCTGGGCTTATGGGGGCCTAGTTCAGTACAAGCATAGATATTAGGGCCTTACACCCACGTACAACACTAGACATCGACCGTTAGATAGTTGTGATATTGTTCTATTTCGAGTTTCATCAATTGACACTATGGTGTTGCCTTCAGGTTTCATGTTTTGACAGCTGAGTGGCATTTGGAGGCAATTAAGAAGGGTAAAGATCATGTGGATTGATCCAGAGCACATGGATTTTCCTTTCAGGTAGGCTAGCCTTTTTTTCCTCTAGACTAAGCTGAATATATATATTGGGTGCCTATTTATGGTTGGTAATCCCTTAGTAAAGTGTATGTATATGTTAGGTGAGCCTGTGATTATCATATGAATGTTGTATCTATTGTGATAGCTGAACTAGAGTTGTTTTGGGCTGTGTTAAGCCTAGTAAAGGCTAGCTATGAACTTTTATTACTTTTATTGATACGTATTCCTACTTGGTTACTTCTATTCTTGTCTGGGTTATTTGGTACTAGGAAATATGCAATATTTTTAGAAGATTGATTATTGGTCATACTCCTGACTATGTACTGAGATTCTCTTGGGTTGTGATTATTGATATGCTGGACTCCTTATTACATTATGGTGATTCTATTGATATGCTGGGCTCCTGGTTACCTAGTGATCAGATTGTGATCCAACTTGTGAGATGTATACTATACCCTTGGATTTAGTTGGATTTTCTGCCGTTGTTTGGAATATTTATTGTATATATTAGCTGGATTGCTTAATATTTGTCCTAGGAACTTGTTACACATATCAACTGGCCTGCTTACTATTATTCTGGATACTTGTTATGCTTTCAGTTAGATTGTTTATCATTGTTCTAAATACTTGTGATACTTCTTATTAGCTGCTTTTTGTTGGGCCTTAGCCTAGGCTTAAGCTTATGGTGCCCTAGATTGCATTATTCAGAGCCTATATTGTTGTATATACATACAATATGACTTGAGAGGCACATATCCTGATAGACCAGCTGAGCACTTGAATATATCTAAATTTGAGTCCCAAATGATTATACCTGGGTTTGAGTCCCAAATGATTATTCTCAGGTTCAAGTCTCGGATGACTATTTCTGGGTTCGTGTCCCAGTTGATTATCAGTCTATCTGGCCCTAGCTAACTTTCCTGGCCGGAGGCTAGGTTGAGAGAAACAGAGATTCAAGTCCCCATTTGATATTATAGGGGTTCGAGTCCTTGTCTGATACTATAGGTTTTCGAGTCCTTAGGTGACAATGAAATGACCCCAAAAAGTGCCTAAAATTGTGCCTCAGAAGTGCCTGGAATCGTAATTTTTATAATCTCAGAATCCGTGCATGATTTCAAAAATCTTATTTCATATTCTTGTTTAAGTGGCAAAGTTGAGTGGAAAATGGGTCTCACCCTGAATTTAGAGCGAACGAATCACAATTTCAATTTTTAAAGTGTAAATTTCCAGTGAGTAGTCCACGATTCTGGCGTGACGCACCACTGTGTATTTTCTGTCCTATTGTTTTTATCTCGGTCCAAGACTTTTGAGCCTTGGGCCTAAGTCCTCCCATGCGTGAAAATACCTATACTTAGCCTTGTTTCACCCTCATATCATTCAAGATATTCATAAGTACTCTCTCAAACACTTAGACAATATTTCATCTCCAAATTTCATGTCCCAAGACTCATCTGGATCTTAAGGTTCTCATTTAAGCTTCAAATTTTCATCTCCAATCTTCTTCAAGGATTCTCCAAAGTCAAGGTATGTGGGTTTCTTTCATGGATTCCATTCACCTATGATGCCCAAGCTTTTTTTAACCTAAATTTGCATGATTTAAAGTTGATTTACTCATGGGTATTACTTATTATGAATTGCACTACACACTATGTTGGGGTTTGATGAAATTTTTATTGTTTTAGCATGTTTTGAGCCATAAAGCTAAGATCTATTGTGAGATTTGATGAAGGCTATTGAATGAGGGTGTTACCAAGTATCTATTGATTGTTTTACATTCAATTTTCTGGCATGATTCCGCTCTTGAATTGCATGGTTTTACACTAGCACTAGTATCTAACATCGGTAACATCTATAGCCATAGGATTCAGTCGCTACACCTATAAACACCCCTAAGTATCTAACATCGGTAACATCTATAGCCATAGGATTCAATTGGTATTGATTCCATCCATAAGCATTTTCAGTGAAGTCCCTGAGCTGTGGCCTGTTACCCCTTTGTGGTGGATTCTCCTCTCTATCCATATCTTCTTGGCTCCTTGTATTGGGCATACAGCCTAGTACACCCTGCAAAAGAAATCAAACAAAAAAAAAACAAAAGTAAAATACAAGAGACTCTAGAAATTAACACTAGCATTAACTAATAGTGAAATCAAATTAAAACCTAGTCGTATTCCCCGGCAAGGGCACCATAATTTTTTGATGATGGTCAGCAAAATCTACAACTTTTCTTTAAAATCATGCCAAACTATCTTTTCTGCAAGATTAACACAAAAACACATCAAAACACTAAAAAGTCACTTTAAGAACTCATAAAATCCCTTGTTTTAGGCATCAAATGTGTTGTATTTTGACAGCACATCAACACCCTCATCTTAGAATTGTTGCTTGTCCTCAAGCGAAGACTCAATCTACACAGACAAAGAGAAATACTTAGCAACTATACTTATGACATATATATCAACTCCTCTGATTCAGGTACCCAACTACCATTTCCAAAATAGGATTGTAAAATTATTTAGCAAATAGGAACATAATGATATACCTGGCAATCTAACTATGACAAGCTAAGGAGCATCAACCGTCCACAATCACTAGCATAGTCATATGCTACTCAAGTAGTGCAAATGCCCTCACTAGAAAGAAGTCCCTTATACGGGCTCAAGAACATTCAGAAATGAGGGACTGAGGAAGTATTCTCACTCTCACAATTGAAATTCATGCACAATGACTAACACCATAAGCTTTCCCCTGCACTCATTTTTTGGTTTGATTCAAAAGTGGATTTGGATCACTTTAGAACTTATTGGCTTGTAACATGGGCTCAAGGGGCTTTGGTATGGTATTTTAGGCAAATAGTGACTAAAAGCTATCCTTGAACCATGTTTACCAATACTTTTTGCTTTCATAATCCAACCCTTTCACCAACTCCTCCCTTATTTCCCCATTTCAAGCTTTTCCCGGGCTTATTCTTTCACTTTTCAGCTGTGCCTTCATTTTGAACTCATTTTGGCTAACCTTTTCAACTCAAGGCACTCTTTCCTTTCTTTTTTTTTACCTGGCTCATGAAGATTCATTTCCTTTCTTTTCACCTCAACTAACTACCCTATTTTTGTTACTTTACCATAATAAGTGCCACCTTTAACTTAGGTTTTTAGCCTAAAGTGAAGTACATAATATCTATGCCTCAAACCAGGGCCACTAATGCAGCCACCCTTAATTTAGGCTTTTAGCTTAATCAAGGTTCACATGTTCAAGGATAAATCAGGGCTAATATCAGGGTATTTCATCAAATAAGGTAAAGTTAGCAAGGTGTCAAGAAAAAAAATTGAGTACATGAGAAGCTCAAACATTTGGAACAAGGGATTCACTAGTTTATTTGGTAGGTAATTTAGGCAAAAGTGGGCTTACTATCAGAACAAAGGCCTAAGATCACTTCCAAATCCACCAATTCACCAAACAAATCTTAGAGTACTAGGGCAAGTTCTGAGTCCATACAATGATACATGAATGCATCAAAATAAGCTCACAACACACATGGCAATTGCATCCACAATCAAGTATAGACTCATAGGTCATGCTTTCAGTCTCAGCTTACCTTCACAATACCAGAACAAACATTGCCATATACTAAAAAATATATGAATGCATCAATAATCATAACCGCAAAATTTTTGAGGATACCCAATTTTGCATCAAAAGTTTAAAGAAAATTTAAGAACTGTATATATGCCAAAAGATAACATTACTATGCATTTACAAATTATCTGTACTTCCTAAAACATATCGATTCAATAGAAAATAAAACATCCACAAGGAAAAAGAAACACAACAAGAAAACCTTGGAATCAAAAATAGGGAAAGTTATGGACTTGAGGCTACTCAGACTTCACCTTAATCCATAACTTTTCACCCTCATAGTCAGAAGCATTCAACAAAAGAAAGAGAGTCTTTACATAACATAAGATCAATAGATATCGTCCTCGGAGATGAGGAATCACCCAACTTGCTTTGAAGATAGTACTAGCCACGTGGAGTAGGAAGTTGATCATGTCACGACCTAAGCCTAGGGCCTAGAAATGTCATGGAGCATGGGGAACCTGAAGGGACCCCAAGCAAGCCTCATAACATATCATTACACATCCTTGGTCGCATAAATAATAAAATAATGATAAGGAATAGTAAATAGGGATAAACGGGGCTATGGGACATACTTCATACCATAAAACATTAAGAGGGTCAAACTTATAGCATCATTACATAACATGTCCAATAACACCTCTAAACATAGAACTTAGCGGGGGCCAAGACAAGCAATCAGGCTCACCCTCAGTCATAAGTAGCCAACGCTCAAAAGGAGTCAATACATAGCATAATCAAGAGAACTATGTCCCTGGAGTTGAGGACTCACCAACTTGTTTTGAGAGAAATCGTACTAGCAATGTAGAGGAGGATGATCAATTGGAGCTCCGGTTCCTACATGGAAACATCATGTAGGCATAGAGTATGCGTTAGTACGTTTGAATATTCTAAGTATGTATGATGCAATACAACAAGAGATAGGCAACATAATCGAAATGTATATTTAAGAAATAAATGAGCATATAGAAATATGGCATGCATGAATGATGATTATAGTAAAACTTGCTTACATAGAACATTTTTCATGTGTAGGAAGAGACCAATATCTTAGAGATCAAGGCTAATCACCCCCTTGACGAGGCGATTGAGGTACAAATGCCCCAATGTGGTTGCACGATGCTACCACCCCCTGAGCAAGGTAGATAAGGTACAAACCCCCCAACATTGGTGCACGGGCGTACTACCTCCCGAGTGAGGCAATTGAGGAACAGATCCCCAAACATGGTTGTTCGGGCCTACCACTCCCCGAATGAGGCGAGGTCAACTTGCACCTCTATAGATACTATTCATGAAATTGATGCATATATACATTCCTTTCATTATCATAAATTCATTTAACTCATATACCATGCATTAGGCCTTCAAAAATTCAAGAAGCATTAGCTAGACATTTTATCAAACACTTGGTGGGTGTGCAATGCTAGTATAAAACCATGCAATTCAAGAGTGAAATCATGCAAGTAACTTTAAGGTACAACCACCCACTAACACTTTGTAATACTCTCATGTAATATACATCAAAATCCTTCATAAAATCTCAAGATAGATCAAAGATTCATAGCTCAAAACATGCTTAAATAGTCACACTTTTATGAAACCCCAACATAGTTCATAGTAAAACTCATAGTAAGTAAGACCCATAAGAAAATCAACTTAGAAACATGAGTTTTATGTAAAAAGGAAGCTTACGCACCATGAATGAAAGGACCCAATGGTTGAAACCCACATACCTTAGCTTTGGAGAATTCCTTGATGAAGATTGGAAATGGAGACATTGAAGCTTGAGTAAAATCCTTAAGATCCGGAATGAGTTTTGGCACTTGAATTATAAAAGTTCTTGAGAGAGTATTGGGGAATGTAATGTATGATATGAAAGTGAAATATTTCTAAGTATAGGTATTTTCACAGATGGTACTGAAATCAGCCCCAACAAGAATGTAACAATGCATTTAAACACCATTTTCAAAATTCTTAACATAAGTGTTAAAATCACCACGAACTTGTCAACATAAACATGAATGCATGCATATGACATATAGGGCTGATACTTGAGACATGAAATCACATAGAAGACTTAGAATTAATACCTTAGGCTTGAGTAGAATGGAAGGGATAAGGATATCGCTTTTGCATGTCCACTTCGGCCTCCCATATAGCACTCTCAACTTGTTGATCCCTCCAAAGGACCCTAACGGAAGCGACATCCTTGTTCCTCAACCTCTTTAGTTGTCTATCCAAGATCTCTACTGGAACCTCTTCATAAGTCAAGTTGTCTACAACAACACCCACAACATCAAGAGTTACAATAGCATTAGGGTCACCCACACACTTCCTCAATATAGACACATAGAAGACCAGATGGACCAAATTATTTCACTAGGCAATTCCAACTCATGGGCCACCTTATCAATCCTCTCATCACCTTATAAGGACACACAAATCTTAAACTTAATTTGACCTTCTTACCATAATGAACCACACCTTTCATGGATAAAATCTTTAAATAGACCCAATCACCAACTTTAAATTCAAGCTCCCTTCTCCTCACATCGGCATAGGACTTTTAACGACTTTGGGCTGTTTTGGACCTTTCCCTAATTAAGTTTACCTTCTCCATAGCCTCCATAACCAGATTCGGACCCAATAATGCCACTTCTACCACTTCAAACCACCCAACCAGTGACCTATGATGCCTACTATAGAGGGCCTCAAAAGGAGCCATACTAATGCTAAAATGATAGCTATTATTATAAGCAAACTCAATCAATGGAAGATGATATGAATATACAATTGGGCATAGTCTTCGGTCCCATAAGTAGTCTTATCCAGTAGGAAATGAGCCGACTTTGTCATTCTATCAACCACAACCCAAATGGAATTAAAACCCTTCCTAGTCTTAGGCAACTCAACCACAATGTCCATGTTGGTTTCCTCCCACTTCCAAGTAGGAATCTCTATATCTTGGATTAGGCCACCCAGCCATTGGTCCTCTTCTTTCACTTATTGGAAACTATAACAATTACAAATTTGGCAACGTCTTTCTTCATGCCTGCCCACAAAAACACATCCCTCAAATCTCTATACAACTTTGTAGAACTGGGATGAATAGAATAGGAAGAATTATAAGCCTCATCAAGGATCTTCTCTCTCAAATGATCAACACAAGACACACACAACCTACCTTGGTACCTAAGGCCATTATCTCCACCATGGTAGAATACCTCCACCTTGCCCTCTCTCACCAAGGCCTTCAACTCTAACAAGGAGGGGTCAAGATCTTGCTTTGCTTTTACCTCATCAACTAAGGAAGATTTTGAACCATCAATAACCACAACACCACCATTATCAACCTCTTCTAACCTAACCCCCAATCTAGCCTACCGATAGACCTCTCTAGCCACCTATTTGCCATTACCATCAACATGAATTAGGCTATCCATAGATACCCTATTCAACGCATCGACCATAATAATAGCCTTATCAAAATGATAATGCACACTGATATCATAATCCTTAAGAAGTTCTAACCACCTTCTTTGCCTCAAGTTGAGATATTTTTGAGTGAACACGTATTGGAGACTCTTATGATCAGTAAACACATCAACATGCACCCCATACAAATAGTGACGCCAAATTTTCAAAGCAAATACCACGGGGGCCAATTCAAGATCATGTGTAGGATAATTCTTTTTATTACCACGGGGGCCAATTCAAGATCATGAGTAGGATAATTCTTTTCATGCACCTTAAGTTTCCCAGAAGCATAGGCTATCACCTTACCATTTTGCATCAAAAGACAACCCAAACCAATCCGGGAGGCATCACAATACAGTGCAAACCCTTTCAATTCTTCCGGTAGAGACAAGGTAGGAGCGGACATAAGCTTATCCTTCAAGCTTTGGAAACTTTTTTCACACTCATCTGTCCACACAAACTTAGCGTTCGTTTTAGTCAACTTACTAATGGGAGAATCAATAGAAGAGAACCCATTCACAAACCTCCAGTAGTAACTTTCTAAGCCCAAGAAACTTCTAATGTCTGGTAGGGTCAATGGTCTAGGCCAATTTCTAATCACATCCATCCTTTTAGGATCCACTTTAATACCATTTCCCGACAATACATGACCTAGAAAGGCATCCTCTTTCAACCAAAATTAACATTTTTTGTACTTGGCATACAACTTCTCTTCCTTTAATCATTGAAGTACTACCCTCAAATGAGCCACATGCTCCTCCTCACTATGAGAATATATAAAAATATCATCAATGAAAATCACCATGAACAAATCAAGGTAGGGTTGAAAGACCCTATTCATAAGATCCATGTAGATAGTCGGTGCATTGGTCAATCCAAAAGACATAACCACGAAGTCATAATACCCACACCTAGTCCGGAAGGCAGTCTTGGGTATATCACACTCCCTCACCTTCACTTGATGATATCCGGACCGAAGATCAATCTTAGACAAGTGACTAGCCCTTTGAAGTTGGTCAAACAAATCAACAGTCCTTGGTAGAGGATACTTATTCTTTATGGTTACCCTATTAAGTTATCGATAGTCAATACACATTCTAAGAGACCCATCCTTCTTCTTCAAAAACAACACTGGTGCACCCCAACGTGATTGGCTAGGCCTAATCAAACCATTCTCCAACAAATCCTTTAATTACTCCTTCAACTCCTTTAAATCCACCGGGGCCATACGGTAAGGGGGATTAGAAATGGGTTGAGTATTAGGAAGGAGGTCTATACCAAAGTCTATTTCCCTTTCGGGAGGAACACCGGGAAGGTCATTTGGAAAGATATCAAGAAACTGTAAAAAAAAATCATAAATTTGCCAACTTAAACATGAATGCATATCAACGACATTGGGGCTGAAACATAAGACTTAAAATCACATGAAGAACTTAAGAAACTCACTAATCATCGAAATCAACTTTGTAGGATAGACTTTGGACTCAACATTCCTAACCCTCACAAGATGATAGAGACACCCCTTAAAGATCAACTTTTGGGCTTTAATGCAAGAGACAAACTTACCCTTGACTACTACATCCTGACTCTCCCACTAAAGGACGAGTTCATTTGGGAATTGGAACTTGACCCTACGGGTTCTAGAATCAATAGAGGCATAATGTCATGACCCAAGCCTAGGGCATAGACGTGACAAGACGAATGGGGAACTCGAAGGAACCCCAAACAAGCCTCTTAACTTATCATTATACATCCTTAGTCGCAGAAGCATATATAAGACATATAGAGTAGGAATAGGGGTAATAGGGCTAATGGAAAGCTTGCATAAACATCATAATCAAGAGACCAAAGTCAAAGCTCATAATATAGATACATAACTTGTCTAACAAACACCTCTATATACATAGATAGAGTAGGGGCCAAGACAAAGTAACTGACCTCACCCTTATAGTCAAAATAGAACATAAGAAGTGTCTCAATATATAGATAATAGCAACATAGACTGAGGTCCCCGAAGATGAGAACTCACCAACTAACTTTGAGTAGAACTGATCTAGCCACATGGAGGAGGAGGATGATCAACTTGAGCACTGGTTCCTACATGGTGATATCATCTTGGCAAGAGTATGCGTTAGTACATTTGAATGTACTATGTTTGTGGGATGCAATACAACAGTAGATATACATCATACTCAAAATGCATACATTAGACAATAGGCATAGTATAATAATATGACATGTATGATCAATATGTAAGTAAAACATGCTTAGGTAGCTCATGCTCATATCAGATATCATATGTGTAGGCGAGACGAAGCTAGAATCCCAACTTTGGTTAAGAGATGTCATTCACACCTGGGCATCTTGGTGGCAAGGTATATACCCCTCACATGGTTGATTCCATTCACACCTGGACACCCTAGTGGCAAGGTACATACTCCTCACATGGTTGATGCCAGTCACACTTGGATACCCTAGTGGCAAGGTACATACCCATCACATGGTTATCCGAGCTCCTACACCCCTCA
>DF359345.1:42718-62321 GCA_000787875.1 Solanum virginianum
CAGGCACATTTTGGGGCACTTTTTGGGGTCGTTTCAATATCTCCCTCTTGGGAACATTCATCCCCGAATGTAAAAGAAATGTACAAGAGAAGAGTAATCATGAACAAATTAGCCCCAACAAGAATGTAACCTTACATTTAAAATGCCATTTTCAAAATCTCAACATAAATGTAAAAAAAAATCATAAATTTGCCAACTTAAACATGAATGCATATCAACGACATTGGGGCTGAAACATAAGACTTAAAATCACATGAAGAACTTAGTCGCTATCTTAGGCTTGATAGAGTGAATGAGGTATGAATATCGCTCCCATAAGATCGCTTTGGCTTCCTTAGAGACATCTTCGACTTGATGATCCTTTCAAGAGGTTCTTAATGAACACAACATCCTCATTAAACTCCTTCACTCATCCATCAAACACCCTTGCCAACTTCTCCTCTGTATCTCCCACAATTTCAAAGAGTGCTATAGTACAAGAGTCACTAACACAACCTATCCACCTAGAAGCATGAAGAACCGGGCGAACCATATCTACACCCATAGGAAATCCCCAAACTTGTGCAACCTTACCGACCTCTCTCTACACTATATAAGGACTCGCAATCCTCTACTCAATTGTCAACCTAGAGTACACCTAACCCACTTGGTACCATAACCACCATCTCCCCCTTAGGAGACAACCTCTACGCTATTATTCTCTATCCCAAAACTTCCAACTCTAATAAGGCAGAAATCAAGGCCTCGCCTAATCTAGACCTTTTAACCCGAGAAGATTCGAAACCACCAAGAACACTAATATTACCATTCTCAACTCCCTCAACCTAACTCCCACCAAGAACTGATGGAGCCCACTAGTCACCTCCTTGCCACCATTAACCACATAAGCTAAGCTACCCATAGGCTCCCTACTTAGAACACCAACCACACACGCATACTAATTTCATAATCCTTAGGGAGTTCTAACCACTTTCTTGTTACCCTCAACTCACAACTATCATAATTAGCAAACAAGCTCTCATCTTTGAAGACTTGCAATACTACCCCTAAATGATTCACAAGCTCTAAACAAATCAATACCTCATCCCTAGAGACCACCACAAACATACAAAGGTAGGGGTTCAAGACCCTATTCATGAAACCCACAAACACAACTAATACATAAGCCAACTAAACAACTTCACCAATGTTCAAAATGCTCACTCCTAGTCCGTAAAGGACACTTAGGGATATCACCTATCCTTATCGTCACTTGGGGACAAAACCCAAACCAAAGATCAATCTTAGAGAAGTGACTAATCCATCGTAGTTGACTAAATAGATTGACCATCCTTACCCATCATATTACAACCTTACGGGTTCTATAGTCATTAGAAAAATGCTATACAAGTAGCCCAAATTACCCCAAGACCCCCAACACAACAAGCTAAGTCATCATCCCACAAGAATACTTATAATATACATGTACATACTTTCGAAGAGGCAATGACCATTTTCCCAATCATTTCAATGCACAATTGGGCTTAAAGCCAAATACCATTCATAATAACTCATACTTAGGCTCAAACGCCAAAATCATAATTTCATAGTCATAATACTCATACATAAGACCCAACACGTAAAAGTCTTAGTCCATTTATATACAAAATGGTGCAAACATCCAAAATACTTAAAGAGCCAAAATCAAAGAGATATATGTGGTCACAATATTGTCATAACCAACCTTTTATCAAAATCATACCATAAAACGAAATTGGGCTCACCCATATCATAATTGCTTTTTCAAAATAATCCATGTACATAAATACATATGCTATGAACAATGAGAAAATGACATGGGTAATTAAGACTCCATTTAAAATCAACATTTATGTTACGAAGTTGAAGTGAGAACATAGTTAATTCCATATTTAAATGCATAGTGTAATCTCTCATGCATAAATAATTCAAAAAGAATATGCATACTTATAACTTCATAAGCCCAAAGTAAATCCTCATATAATGATTTAAATTACATTAAAATCATTAAATAAACACTATCCATGCATCATTCGAATTTTAGGAATCATAATATTCAAATCCCAAATTAAATTAAGTAAAATCTATGTAGGTTTTCTTGAAAATAATTTTGGGTCTCCTTGATTTGAAAGGATCAAGGACCCATATACACGTGAATCCTATTATCACCAAGGAATAACACAAGAAATAGCAACTCCCGGGCCTATCAAATCACCCTACTCAAAACGTTGGTCACAACATGGCCTTACTTAGGGTCAACTAAGTCATAAGAGCAATAGAAGACAACCTACTCACAATCTCTAGTAATAGCCCACTAAACCAAAGAGGATCCTAATACCCAAGGAAATCAAGGTCTAGGCTAACACCTAATCGCCTTTATCTTACTAGGGTCTACCTTAATACTATAACTCGACACCACACAACCTACGAAGACAACCTCTTACCAAAAAATTCCCATCTCTACTACTTAGCACCCAACCTTCTTCCTTAAACTTGTAATATTACCCTCAAATGATTCACATACACTACCTTATTACGGAACGAACAATATTATCATCACCAAAAACACCATAAACCTATTAGGGTAGGGATGAAAGATCTCACTCATGAGACTTATAGGCATACCCGGTGTACTAGTCAAACCAAATGACACTACCCCAAAATTCAAAATATCAAAAAGGACATTCAAAGCCTCATCTACCACCACCAACAATTCTATAGACAAAACAACTTAGATCCTACACCTCCATTTCTCACAAGATGACCAACGCAACCCCTTAGAACCCAATTATACCTTAAGACACGAAATAAACCTACCTCCTTTGCTATCACTTAACAACCTCCCACTCCAAGACAGGCTCATAAGGGAATCACGATCTAACTCTATGGGTCCTACCGCCCATGAAGACACAAAATGCATGCAACTATTCCCTTCCTATAATGACATCAAAATCCACCATGCCAACTCCAACAAGCCACAAAGCAAGACCTAACACAATACAAACCCAGAGCAACACCTATGAACCTTCTAGCAACAATATACTCAACAAAAAGATAGAAACTAAAGGTCCACACAACAACTTGGGCACACAAGAAGCCCCACTAACAACCCAAAGAATAGAGAAGAAGTAGTAGCACGCTAGAGCCTAACAATACATGCACAAAAAACCTGAGAAAACTTCAACTTACCAGTAGTAGCATCGGGCATCTCATCCCCTCCATGAGCCACTTGATCAACACGACCAACTTAATCTAAAGGTCGACCACCCTTACGCTTCCTTTAAACATATGAACAATCATTTAGCTTGTGACCCACTTTACTACACCCATAACAAGCATTGGTACCCCTCAAGCATAGGCCACCATGGCCTCTATCACATTTTGGGCACCTAGCATAAGGAACCACACCACCTCTATCTCTCCCCTCGGAGCTTCGGAACTTACCCACATTACAGGCCCTCTTAGCCTCACTACCTCCCCTCTCACCACTAGAAATCTCGAGAGAACCCACTTATTGACCGAGATGAGTTGCAAATTTTGCCGACGCTTACGCCACCTCCCATAGAGAATCACAAATCTCCACATTCATTATGGCACCATCCTGAATAGCTTGAGACATATCCTGTAATGTCACGATTAGCGATTAGCAATAAGCCCTAAGGGACCTAACTCTATCGCACAACATAGATCATGAAAAAGTAAAACATTTCCTAAAAGGTCTCATAGCCTCCTACTCATAGTTGTGGTGCACAACTCAACCACGAATAAGACTCTAATCAACACGATGTCTTGGACTCCGAGAATCTCTCAACCTAGTGCTCTGATACCATATTTTTCATGATCCAAGACTAGGGCCTAGATGTGACACGACAAATGGGGAACCCGATGGAACCACAAATAAGCCTCTTAACTTGTCATTACACATCCTTGGTCACGGAAGCATATAAAAGACATATAGAGTAGGAATAGGGGTAATAGGGCTAAGGGAAAGCTTGTATAAACATCATAATTAAGAGACCAGAGTCAAAGCTCATAACATAGATACATAATTTGTCCAACAAACACCTCTATATACATAGATAGAGTGGGGGCCAAGACAAAGTAACCAGGCTCACCCTTATAGTCAAAATAGAACATAAGAAAGTGTCTTAATACGTAGATAATAACAACATAGACTGAGGTCCTGAAGTGGAGGACTCACTAACTAGCTTTGAGTAGAATCGATCTAGCCACATAGAGAAGGAGGTTGATCAACTTGAACACTGGTTCCTACATGGGATATCATGTAGCCAAGAGTATGCATTAGTACATTTGAATGTAATAAGTATACGGGATGCAATGCAATAGTAGATAGACATCATGCTCAAAATACAAACATTAGACAATAGGCATAGTATAACAATATGACATGTATGATCAATGCGTAAGTAAAACATGCTTAGCTAGGTCATGCTCATATTAGATATCATATGTGTAGATGAGACCAAGGTAGAATCCCGACTTTGGTTAGGAGATGCCATTCACACCTGGGCACCTTGGTGGCAAGGAACATACCTCTCACATGGTTGATGCTATTCATACCTGGATACCGTAGTGGCAAGGTACATACCCCTCTTATGGTTGATGCTATTCACACCTGGATACTGGTGGTAAGGTACATACCCCTCACATGGTTATCCGGGCTCCTATACCCCCAGATTGGGCATAGTCTAATGAAACACATTATATAGAACAAATATATCATATGCATAAGCTCATTTCGTCATCACAAAGTCAATCATATCATATCTTATGCTTTGGACTTTCATTTCCACAAGAAATCTAGCCGGGCATTTTATCAAACACTTGGGGATGTGTAATGGGGGTAAAAGACCATGCAATTTGGAGATGAAATCATGCAAGAAAATTTGTAGTAAAACCATCAATCAACACCTTGCAACACCCCAAAGACATTCACATCAAAGCCCCTCATCAAGTCCATCATTAGATCCAAGATTTCGAGCTCAAAACATGCTAAAACCCCAAGACATTTATATCAAAACCCCTCATCCATCATTAGATCCAAGATTTAGCTCAAAACATGCTAAAACAACCATACTTTCATGAACTAAAATCACTGTGTAGTAAATTTCTCAATATACAACACCCACATGTAAAATCAACTTTAAATCATGTAATTTTAGTAAAAAGGAGGCTTAAGCACCATGGGTGAAAGGACCCAATGGTTCAACACCACATACCTTAGATTTGGAGAAGTTCTTGGTGAAGATTGAAAATAGAGGCTTGACGTTTGATGATAGTCCTTAGCTTGGGATGAGGGTTTTGAGGTTTGAATTTTGGAGTGAAAATATCGCTAAGTGTTTGAGTGAGTATTGGGAAATGTTTAGGATGATATGAGAGTGAAATAAGGCTAAGTATAGGTAAAAATACATTTGGGAACACTTAGGCCCAAGACTTAAAAATCTTGGACTGAGATAACAAAACTAGGAAAAATTAACACTACTCTGCGACAGAGGTGCGTTGCAGATTGTCTCTGGAAATTGATTTTTTTGAAAAGCATAATTGCTAATTTTTCGCTCTTAAATTGGGGTTAGACCCGTTTTCATGTAATTTTAACCCCTTGATCACAAATATAAAGTCAAATTTTTGAAATAATGAATGAATTTTAAGATATATGAAAATTAAAATTCCTGGTATTCCGAGGCACATTTTTGGCACTTTTTGGAGTTGTTTCACATAATATGCATGCAACCAATCCATCCTATGAATAACATCAAAATCAACCATATCTAACTCAATAAGATGACAAGATAATATTTTCTGCAAATCGCAAATAGGACAATTTCTATAGACCTTTCTAGCAACGATAGATGCACCAATAGGAGTAGACACTTCATAAGACTCACACAACAATTCAGGTTCATCATGAAACTTTTTGGCAAAAAAAGGAGTAACAAAAGAAAGGGTGGCACCCAGGTCTATTAATGCATACACATCAAAATCAAAGACTTTTAACATACGAGTGATGAAATTGGGCACCTCATCTACCCCTTGCGTCCCTTGAAGAGCATAAAACTAATTGTGCCTTGGGGCAACATCTTGTTGGTCTCCTCTCCCCAAAGGAACTGCATCGGTACCCCAGCCTTGTGGATGAACATATTTACCCTTGTTTCGATTATGAGGGCAATCCATCATCCTGTGGCCCACTTTCCCCCAACTATAGCAAGAATTGGGCCCTCAAGCATGGCCACCATAACACTTACCATATTTTGGACACATAGCATTGGGCCCCATATCACTATCACCTTGGACCCTTGGGTAGTCATTAGTAAACCTTCTATTAGGAGCATGAGAAGAACTTTGACCTAGAAGAAATCGGCCATCTTTGAGACTTTGGAACTTACAATCAAACGGGCCCTCGACCTCATTACCCCTTCTCTTTCTCAACTTCTCCCCCTCCAATTGTTCGACATAAGTCATCAAGTGGGACAAAACCATGTCACTAATCAACATAGTATAACGATACTCCTCATTCACTAAATCAAAAACTCCCATCACAAACTTATTCATTCCAAACCTTGTGTCGACAACCAAGTGTGGAATGTATTTTGAGAGTTGGTTGAACTTGAGGGCATACTCCCTCACACACATAGACCCGTACTTTAAATTCATGAACTCCATCATTTTGGCCTCCCTAAGCTCAAAAGGGAAGAACCAGTTGAGGAAAATTACCTTAAATTCCTCCACAAAATCACATTGTTGTCCCCCTTCTCCTCCTTCCATTCAGTATACCATATTTGAGCCACCCTCTTGAGTTGGTAAGCCGCTAACTCTGCCTTTTACTCTAATCTAACACCCATAATAGCCAACACATTGTATACCTCATCAATAAGTTCTTGAGAGTCCTCATCCACTTTAGATCCATTGACTCTGGTGGGTTCATCATCATGAAATCCCTCACCCGAGATATTGGAGTAGGAGAATAAGAGGCATGGACCCCTTGGTTGACTTGGTTAGCTATGGCTTGAGCTAGAAAAGTGAGAGCATCCTCGAGCTGTCCATGAGGTGATTGTTCCTCGGGTGTGCGAGCTCTTCTTTCTCTTGTGTTAGGCATGATCTGGCATGGAAAGGAATGATTGTTAAGGGGGAAACCTTACTTAACTTCTATAGCACGACATAGATTATGAAGAAGAAAAACATTTCATAAAACATCTCATAGCCTCTTACTCATAGTTCTGGTGCACAACACAACCATGAATAAGACTCTAATCGACCCAGTATGTTGGATGCCGAGGAACATTAACAACCTAGTGCTCTGATACCAAGTTTGTTATGATCCAAGCGTAGGACCTAGATGTGACATGGTGCATGGGGAACCTGAAAGGACCCCAAGCAAGCCTCTCAACATATCATTACACATCCTTAGTCGTGGAAGCAATAAAATAATGATAAGGAATAGTAAATAAGGATAAATGAGGCTATGGGACATCTTTCATATCATAAAACATTAAGAGAGTCAAAGAGAATCAAACTTATAACATCATTACATAACTTGTCCTACAACACCTCTAAACATAGAGCTTAGCGGGGGCTAATATAAGCAACTGAGATCATTCTGATAGATATAAGTAGCTAACACTAAAAAGGAGTTAATACATAGCATAATCAAGAGAAGTATGTCCTCAGAGTTAAGGACTCACCAACTTGCTATGAGATAAATCGTAGTAGCCATGCGGAGGAGGAGGATGATCAAGTGGAGCCCCGGTCCCTATATGGTAACATCATATAGGCATAGAATATGCGTTAGTACATTTGAATGTACTAAGTATGTATGATGCAATGCAACAAGAGGTAGGCAACATAATCAAAATGCATATTTAGGCAATAAATGAGCATATAGCAATATGACATGCATGAATGATGATTGTAGTAAAACTTTCTTACATATAATATTTTTTATGTGTAGGAAGAGACCAACATCATACAGATCAAGTCCTACCACCCCCTTGACGAGGCGATTGAGGAACAAACCCCCAATGGGGTTGCATAAGTGTACAACCCCCCAAGTGAGGCGAATGAGGTACAAACCCCCCAACATGATTGCATGGGTGTACTACCTCCTGAACGAGGCAATCGAGGTACAAACCCCCTAATATGCTTGTTCAGGCCTGCCACCCCCCGAACGAGGCAAGGTCAACTTACAACTCTATAGATTCAATTCATGAAATTGATGCATATATACATTCCTTTCATTATCATAAAGTCATTTAACTCATATAACATGTATTAGGCCTTTGACAACTAAAGAAACATTAATTAGACATTTTATCAAACACTTGGTAGGTGTAGAATGCTTGTGTAAAAACCATGCAAATCAAGAGTAAAATCATGCAAGTAACTTTATTGTAAAACCACCTACCAACACTTAGTAATACGCTCATGCAATATACATCAAAACCCTTCATCAAATCTCAAGATAGATCAAAGATTCATAGCTCAAAACATGCTTAAACAGTCATACTTTTATGAAACCCCAACATAGTTCATAGTCAAATTCATAGTAAGTAAGACCTATAAGTAAATAAACTTAGAAACATGAGTTTTATGTAAAAACCAATCTTGAGCACCATGTGTGAAAGGATCCACTGGTTGAAACCCACATACCTTAACTTTGGAGAATTCCTTGGTGAAGATTGGAAATGGAGACCTGAAGCTTGAGTGAAATCCTTAAGATTCGGAAGGAGATTTGGCACTTGAATTTTGAGTAAAATATTTGTCTATGTGTTTGAGGGAGTATTGGGGAATGTCTTATGTGATATGAAGGTGAAATATGGCTAAGTATAGGTATTTTAATGCATGAGAAGATTTAGGCCCAAGACCCAAAAGCCTTGGACCGAGCAACAAAATTAGCACCATTTTAACACTAATCAACACTGGATAATGAAATTTTTGGATTTTCAAATTTTGATATGGTTGCTTTAAAATCAGGGCTAGTCCTATTCCCCACTACCTTTCGACCCTTGATCAAGAATATAAAGTCGGATTTTAGATATCCCGCTTGAATTTTGAGATATATGGAAATTACGATTCTGGGCACTTTTGAGGTACATTTTTGGACACTTTTTAGGGTCGTTTCAGATCAATTGGAGCTCCAATTCCTACATGGTAACATCATGTAGGAATAGAGTATGTGTTAGTACATTTGAATGTACTAAGTATGTACGATGCAACGTAACAAGTGACAGACAACATAATGAAAATGCATAAATATAGGCAATGGATGAGCATAGTTACAATATGGCATGCATGAATGATGCTTGAAGTAAAACATGTTTATATAGAACCCAAGTGGTAGATGAGCATGACCACCCCCATAAAAGTGATTGAGGAATATACCACCCAATCGGTAGATGGGTATACTACCCCCTATCATAGTGGTTGAGGCATATCACCTCCTCTACTAGGTTTGGTCAACTTACAACACTATAGGTACTTCTCATGAAAATGACACACATATGCATTTTTTTCATCATCAAAATTCACTCAGTTCATAAACCATGTAATAGACCTTTAATGGCTCAAGAAACCTTAATAAGACATTCTATCAAACACTTGACGGGTTTGTAATGCTAGTACAAAATCATGCAATTCAATAGGAAAATCATGTGAGAAAAATCAATGTAAAACTATGCACCAATACTAGGTAATACCTTCTTGCAAGATATATCAAAACCCCTCATCAAATCACATAATGGGTCATAGATTCATAGTTAAAACATGCTCAAACAGTCAATATTTTGTAAAACCCTAACATAGTTTATAATCAACTTTCATAGTAAGAGATATCTATAGATAATCTAACTTGAAAACTTGCATTTTAGGTAAAAAGGAAGGTTAGGCACCATGGGTGAAAAGACCCAATGGTTGAAACGCACATCTTCAAATTTGGAGATTTTCTTGGTGAATATTTGAACGAGAACTTGAATCTTGAATGAAATTCTTGAGATCTGGAATGAGTTTTGGAACACTTGGGTTTAGTGAAATATTTGTCTAATTGTTAGAGAGTGTT
This sequence comes from Solanum virginianum, assembly GCA_000787875.1. Classification (NCBI taxonomy): domain Eukaryota; kingdom Viridiplantae; phylum Streptophyta; class Magnoliopsida; order Solanales; family Solanaceae; genus Solanum; species Solanum virginianum. Next base: position 52,806 of record DF359345.1, read on the forward strand.
TTGGGAAATGTTTTGTATGATATGGAGTTGAAATATGACTAAGTATAGGTATTTTTACGCATGTCAAGGCTTAGGTCCAAGACCCCAAAGCCTTAGGCCAAAATAAGAAAAACTAGCAATAAAATACACTGCTCCGCGATAGCTCCTCGTTGTGGAGCCAACGAGCACCCCTACTATTTTGCGCAAACTTTTGAAAAATCAAATTTTGCTATGGTTGCTCTAAAATCAGGGTTATACCCATTTTCCACTCCATTTTGCCACCTGATCAATAATATGAACTCAGAGTTTTGATATTACATTCAAATTTTTAGATATATGGAAATTACGATTATATGCATTTTCGAGGCACATTTTCGAGTACTTTTTTGGGGCATTTCAATATCTCCCCCTTGGGAACATTCATCCCCGAATGTCAAAGAAGCATACATAAGAAGACTAATCTTGAAGGTATCAACCCCAACAAGAATGCAACAATGCACTTAAACACCACTTTCAAAATCTCAACATAAGTGTCACAATCACCATGAACTTATCAACATAAATATGAATGGATACAAATGACATAAGGGCTGAAGCTTAAGACTTGAAATCATAAAGAGGAATTGAATTAGTACCTTAGGCTTGAGTAGAATTTAAGAGATAGGGATATCACTTTTGCATGTCCGCCTCAACTTCCTATGTAGCACTCTCAGCTTGTTGGTTTCTCTAAAGAACCTTGACGGAAACAACATCCTTGTTCCTTAACCTCTACACTTGTCTATCTACAATTTCTACTGGAACCTCTTCATAAGTCAAATTGTCTTCAACAACCCCTACAACATCTAGAGGCACAATTGCACTTGGGTCACCCACACATTTCCTCAACATTGATACATGGAAAATTGGATGAACCATATCCATTTCACTAGGCACCTCCAACCACAAAATCCATGTTGATTTCCTCTCACTTCCAAGTAGGAATCTCTATCTCTTGAGCTAGGCCACCTAGCCTTTAATGTTAGGCTTTCACTTGTTGGCAATTATGGTAACCGAATATAGACTTAGTAATATCTCTCTTTATACCATCCCACAAAACACATCCCTCAAATTCTATACATATTTGTAGAACTGGGGTGAATAGAATAGGAAGAATTATGAGCCTCATCTAAAATCAACTTCCTCAAGTCATCATCATTAGGTAAACACAATCTACCTTGGTACCTAAGGGAACCATCTCCCCCTTGGGAGAAAACAACCACCTTACCATCTCTTACCAAAGCATTCAAGTCTAACAAGGTGGAGTCAAGATCTTGTTTTACCTTTAGCTCCTCAACTAATGAAGACTTAGAACCATCAACCACCACTACACCACTATTGTTAACCTCTTCCATCCTAACCCCCAATCTAGCCAAATGATGAACCTCTCTAGTCACAATTACCAACATGAGCTAGGCTACCCATAAACACCCTACTCAAAGCATCAGCCATAATATTAGCCTTACGGGGATGATAATGCACACTCATCATAATACTTAAGGAGCTCTAACCACTTTCTTTGTTTCAAGTTAACATCTTTTGAGTGAACACATATTGGAGAATCTTATGATAGGTAAACACATCAACATGCACCCCACACAAATAATGAAGCCAAATTTTCAAAGCAAACACCACGGCGGCCAATTCAAGATCATGGGCAGGATAATTCCTTTTATGCACCCTAAGTTATCTAGAAGCATAAGCTATCACCTTTCTATGTTGCATCAAAACACAACCCAAACTAATTATTGAGGTATCACAATACATAACAAACTTTTTTGGTAGAGACAAGATAGGAGCAGAGACAAACGTATCTTTCAAAGTTTTGAAACTCTTCTCACATTCGTCGGTCCACACAAATTTAGCCTTCTTTTGGGTTGACTTAGTCATGGGAGAAGCAATAGAAGAGAACCCATTCACAAACCTTCGGTAATAACCCGCTAAGCCAAAGAAATTTCTAATGTCTGATGTAGTCAAAGGTCTAGGCCAATTTCTAATCACCTCCGACTTTTTAGGATCTACCTTAATACCATCACCCGACGCTACATTAACTAGATAGGTAACCTCTTTCAACCAGATCTCACATTTTTCATACTTAGCATACAACTTCTCTTCCCTCAATCTTTGTAGCACCACCATCAAGTGACTCACATGATCCTCCTTACTATGGGAATAGATCAGAATATCATCAATGAAGACCACCACAAACAAATCAAGGTAGGGTTTAAAGACTCTATTCATATAATCCATGAAGATAGCTGGTCATTGATCAATCCAAAAGACATAACTACAAACTCATAATGCTTATACCTAGTCCAAAAGGCTATCTTGGGAATGTCACACTTCCTTACTTTTACTTGGTGATATCCAGACCGAAGATTAATCTTAGAGAAGAGACTAGCCCCTTGAGGTTGGTAAAAGAGATTATTAATACTTGGTAGAGGATACTTATTCTTTATGGTGACCCTATTAAGTTGTCGGTAATCAATGCACATTCTAAGGGAACCATCTTTCTTCTTCACAAATAACACCGGTGCACCCTAAGGTGATTGGCTAGGCCTAATAAAATCCTTCTCCAACAAATCCCTCAATTGCTCCTTCAACTCCTTCAACTCTGTCTGGGCCATATGATAAGGGGGAGTAGAAATGTGTTGAGTATCAAAAAGGAGGTCTATACTAAAGTCTATCTCCCTTTTTAGAGGAACACTGGGAAGCTCATTAGGGAAGGCATCAAGAAACTCATTAATCACTGGAATTGACTCTATATGAAGGACTTTGGACTCAATATCTCTAACTCTCACAAGATGATAGAGACACCTCTTAGAAATCAACTTATGGGCTCTAATACAAGAAATGAATCTACCATTGACCACCACATCATGACTCTTTCACTTATGGATGGGCTCATTAGGGAATTGGAATTTGATCCTGCGGGTTCTATAATCAATAGAAGCATAATATGCATGCAACCATTCCATTCCAAGAATAACATCAAAATCCAGCATATCCAACTCAAGAAAAATCACAAGGCAAGATTTTATGCAAAATGCAAATGTGCTAATTTTTATAGACTCTTCTAGCAATAATAGATGCACCAATAGAAGTAGTCACCTCATAAGGCTCACACAACAATTTCGGTTCAACATGGAACTTTTGGGCAACAAAAAGAGTAACATAAGAAAGAGTGGCACCTGGGTCTATCAATGTATACACATCAAAATCAATTTAACATACCTGTAAAGCACCATGCCAAGTCTAGTGACCCCTAGAGGGGTATGGTGGGAAATGTCGACGGTCATCCCCATCATCCTTAGCAACCCATAGACAATGTCTCAACTCATGCCCCTTTGCACCACACTCAAAACACACCCCCGAATCGGTCACACAATCTCCCGAATGGTACCTTTCATCTTTGTGATACATAGGAGAAGCTTGAACACCAACTCCTTTGCCCTTCCTTTGCGCACATGGACATTCAATAATCTTGTGGCCCATCTCACTATACTCATAGCATGCACCTATGTTTTTCCTACATGTGTGTTCATGTTTCTTCCCATATTTTGGGCATTTGGGATGAGTCATTCTACTATTGCCATTGGGCTTGGCATGTGGAAGCCTCCCTTCAATTTGCACCTTCCCCCTTCCTTCCTTTGAGGCCACTGGGCACTTCCTCCTCATATTCCATCACCACCGCACTTGAAGCAATCCACAATTCCCACCAATCAATTTCCTTTATGTTTCTTGCCACTCGCTTGACAAGTGGCAAAAGGGATCCTTTCCTTTTCGTACTTGGGTATTAGTAGTCTAGTAGAAAATGAAGCTCCCTCAATTCAGGTTCTATTGGCCTTTCCCTCTCCACTTTTATCATTTGAAGTCTCAAGGGTACCCACCGATTGGTTGAGTTGCATGGTCACAGCCTTAGCCAATAACCATAGAGCATTGCGAACCTCCCCATTCGATATGTCACCGTCTTGAGTAGCTTGAGATATATTCTGAAATGTAACGGTTAGGAATTAGTAATAAGCCCTATAGGAACTAGCTCTACTACATGACATAGATCATGAAGAAGTGAAACATTTCCTAAAATGCCTCGTAACCTCTTACTCATAGTTGTGGCACACTTCCCAACTATGAATAAGACTCTAGTTGACGTGATGTGTTGGAGTTCGAGGACCATTAACAACCTAATGCTCTAATACCATCTTTATCATGATCTAAGCCTAGGTCCTAGACGTGACATGATGAATGGGGAACTAAAGGGACTCCAAACAAGCCTCTTTGCATATCATTAAACATCCTTGATCGCAAAAGTAAGTAAACAACAATAAGAGAGAAAAAAATAAGTATAAGGGACTAAGGGGAAGTCTTTCATAGAATAAAATATTCGAGAGTCAAGAGAAGTCATAACTCAAAGCATAATTACATTACTTGTCCAACAACACCTCTAAACTCATAATTAAGTAGGGATGAGACACTTTTCGGGCTCAACCTCATAGTCAAAAGCATTCAACAAAAGAAAGAGAGTTTTTACATAACATAAGATCAATAGATATCATCATCAGAGTTAAGGACTCACCAAACTTGCTTCAAAGATAGTACTAACCACGCAGAGGAGAAAGATGATCAAGTGGAGCTTGGATTCCTACATTGTAACATAATGTAGGTATAGAGTATGCATTAGTATATTTGAATGTACTAAGTATGTAGGATGAAATGCAACAAGAGATAGGCAACATAGTCAAAATGCATAAATATAGCCAACGGATGAGCATAGTAACAATATGGCATGCATGAATGATGTTTGACATAAAACATGCTTATATAGAACATATTATATATGTAGGAAACGACCTTCTTTATAGAGAAAGCAAACTAGTACTTGGAATCCAAGGCATGACCATTACCTCGGGAAGTGATTGAGAAATCTACCCCTCAATTGGTAGATGGGCATGACCACCCTCTATCAAAGTGATGGAGAAATCTACCCTCCAATTGGCAGATGAGCATGACCACCCCCATTAAAGTAATTGAGGAATATAACCCCCAACTGGTAGATGAGCATGACCACTCCCCATCAAACTGATTGAGGAATATACCCCCCAATTGGTAGATGGGCATACCACCCCCATCATAATGGTTGAGGAATATCACCTACTCAACTAGGTGTGGTCAACTTACAACACTATAGGTACTTCTCATAAAAATGGCATACATATGCATTCCTTTCATCATCAAAAGTCAGTTCATAAACCATGCAATAGACCTTCAATAGCTCAAGAAATTTTAACAAGACATTTATCAAATACTTGGTGGGTATGTAATACTAGTACAAAATCATGCAATTCAATAATGAAATCATGTGAGAAAAATCAATGTAAAACCATCCACCAACACTAGGTAATACCCACTTGCAAGATACATCAAAATCCCTTATCAAATTACATAATTGATCATAGATTCATAGCTCAAAATATGCTCAAACAACAAATATTTTGTAAAACCCCAATATAGTTTATAATCAACTTTCATAGTAAGAGACACCCATAGATAATATAACTTGAAAATATGCATTTTAGGTAAAAAGGAAGGTTAGGCACCATGGGTGAAAGGACCCAATGGTTGAAACCCACATCCTCAAATATAGAGATTTTCTTGGTGAAGATTGAATGAGAACTTGAAGCTTGAATGAAATCCTTTAGATCTGGAATAAATTTTGGAACACTTGGGTTTGGGTGAAATATTTGTCTAAGTGTTATAAAGGGTATTGGGGAATATCTTGTATGATATAGAGTTGAAATATGACTATGTATATGTGTTTTTATGCATGGTAATGCTTGGGCCCAATACCCTAAAGCTTAAGGACGAAATAAGAAAAAACTGCTCTGCTGAGGTAGAGCCAACGCGCACCCGTACTATTTTGTGCAAACTTTTGAAAAATTAAATTTTATTATGGTTGCTCTAAAATCAAGTTTATACCCATTTCCCACTCAATTGTACCCCTTAAACAAGAATATGAAGTTGGATTATTGATATCATGCATGAATTTTGAGATATATAGAAATTATGATTATGCGCATTTCAGAGGCACACTTTTGGCACTTTTTAGGGCATTTCAAAGATGTCACCGTAGTCCTTCATTAGATGCATCTTTCTAGTTTTGTTTTAATCTTAGTAGTAGTTTGTTGGAGATTGAGGGGAAGGAGAATCGAACTTTTGATGTGGATACAACCATGTCGATCAAACATGACCCATTGAATTCTAAAGTTTGAATTGTACTTTGTTAGTATATATGAGCAGGATTATGTCGGTAAAAAGTAGTCAAAATTTTTTTAGTTTGGAGTTTGTATTAGAATTATGTGCTTAGTTAGAAAGATCAATTATAGTTTCAAAAAAAGTAAATTTACATTTATTACCTTTCTATGTGTATAATCTAGTCTAGATTGCCATCTCGAACCCCTCTAAGACTATATATATATATACATACATACATACATATATATAATTCAAGTAGCATATGTGCAGTTAAATTACCGGTAACAGAGTTCAATACCAAGAGAGACACAAAAGATATATAAACAACCATGGCATGTATATGAAACATGGGTGATGCAACGGAATGTCAAGTAACCATACCTACAATATTCATCCGTTGATCAACTCAAGTTGAAATCCTTGGGGGGCCTCACATGAACCATATATTTGTCGAAATTATTTTCCATCGACATAATGGTATCTAGTCAAAATTATTTTCCTTCATCTACTTATCAAATCTAGTTGGAGCCAATTGATCGTAGGCATATTTATACGCTGAATTAGCTAAAAATACCCATAATAGAGACTAGTTAGAGGCTAAATTCATAGGTACTAGGCATTTTTAGTTTGATTTTTGTTATTTTGCTAATCCTCGGCCAAATATGCCGTTTGGTTGTGCTTTTGCAGGTTTTGATTGAATTATGCTAGTCAAGAGTCATACCCGGATCTGAAGGAAGAACACAACCCAAAATTTAGAGGATAAAAGTCAGCTGAATTAGAAAAAATACTTAAGCATTTGTTGCAGACCTAGGGTAAAGCTGTGCAAGCTGAAAAGGAAGAAAAAGAGGCGCAAAATAGGAAAAGGGGCACAGTCCCCATTGCAGACTTGTGCAAAAGTTTGGCAAATTGGTCCAGTTAGCAAAATAAGCGAAAACACAGTCCAGGATAGGCAGTACGCATCACAGACTTCATGGATGCGAAGGAAATAATCGAGTTATGGGATTTTAAGTTATATTTTGTCTAAAACTTTTAAGTTTTGATATCTTGTTTTTGAGAAGAACTTGGAAAAATAACTAAGAACTCCTTTTAGGGCTACTTTAATTTTCTTGATTATTAATGCTTTCTAGTCCATTCATGATGTACGTAGTTACTATGAGTGTGAGTTCTCCATATTCTGGAGTTTTAGCCACAGACAATGTTTGGTTCTTGATTTTTGATGTCACGACCCATGCCTAGAGCCTAGATGTGACACGGTGTATGGGGAACTCGAAGGGACCCCAAACAAGCCTCTTAACATATCATTACACATCATTGGCCGTGAAAGCAAGATAAAACAATAAGAGAGATATAAACAAAGGGAATTGGGACTAAGGGAGAGAGAGAGTTTAATACTCAGATGACATAGATAAGTCAAAACTTAAGCATAATACTTAACTTATCCAACAACACTTCTATCATAGAGCTTAGCGAGGGCTAAGACAAGAAACCAGACTCACCTTCATAGTCAAAGCATACAATAAAGAAAGAGAGTCCTTAATACATATAATAAGAACATAGACGTTGTCCTTGGAATGGAGGACTCACCAACTAGCTTTAGTGAAAGTGTACTAGCGATATGGAGGAGAATGATCAAGCGGGGTTTTTGTTCCTACATGGTGACATCATGTAGGCATATAGTATATGTTAGTACATTTGAATGTACTGAGTATGTAGGATATAATGCAACAAGAGGTAAGCAACATAATCAAAATGCATAAGCATAGGTAATGAGTAACATATAACAATATGGGATATATGGAAGATGCTTAAAGTAAATTATGCTTACATATAATATAATACATGTGCAAGAAGAGACTATCATTATAGAATTCATAGTCTATTGAGGTACCAACCCCTTGATTGGTTGGTGGATCGTCTCACCCTACCAGCCATGGTGATTGAGGTACCAACCCCTCAATTAGTTGGTGGATCGTCTACCCTACCACCCTTTTTATCAAACACTTGGTAGGTGTGTAGTGCTAGTGTAAAATCATGAAACTTAGGGCTCAAATCATGCAAGAAAATTCAATGTAAAATCATCCATCAATACTTGATAACACCCTTAAGCAATATACATCAAAAACCTTCATCAAATCCCACAATAGATCTTAGATTCGTAGCTCAAAACATACTATAACAATCAAATTTCATGAAACCCAAACATAGTCCATAGTTTAATTCATAATAAGTAAGACTCATAAGTAAATCAACTTGAAATCATGCAATTTAGGTAAAAAGGAAGCTTGGACACCATGGGTGAAAAGACCCAATGGTTGAAATCCACATTCCTTAGCTTTGGAGAATTTCTTGATGAAGATTTGAATGAAGACTTGAAGCTTGGATGAATTTCTTAAGATTTAGAAGAGATTTGGACACTTGAATTTTGAGAGAAATATTAGTCTAAGGGTTTGAGAGAGTATTGGGGAATGTCTTAGATGATATGAAGGTGAATATGGCTAACTATAGGTATTTTCATATATGGGAGGGTTTAGGCCTAAGACCCAAAAGCCTTGGACCGAAGTGAAAAACTAGCACAAAACTAACACACTGGCGCACCCCAAGCGCATTGCTCCAGGGTGCGCTAACTCACTGGAAATTGCATTTTTGCGATTTTTAAATTTTACTACGGTTGTGCTTAAATCGGGGTTAGACCCATTTCTCAATCAATTTCGCCCCCTGAACAAGAGTATGAAGTCAAATTTTTGATATCACGCATGGATATTGAGATATACGGAAATTATAATTCTGGGCACTTCTGAGGCACCTTTTCAGTTACTTTGGGGTCATTTCATTTGACATTCATGAATGGATTCTTTTGACTACTCCTATGTTACTTTTATCTATACTTCATAATCTGGCCAACTAGGGAGTAAATTAGTTGTTCATTCTGGATTTGAGAGATGTTGAAATGAATAGAACTCAATAACATAGGGAGCTTGGTCAACTAGGAAACTAGGTTGATTCCTATAAGGGAGGCCCGTGACAACTATCCTTACACTTAACTTGGTTCATAAAATGGGAAGATAACATTAAAATACTTTTATAAGTCTATCTATCCCCGCTAAATGATGTAGTTAGGCAGTCAATAACGGTAGGTCAACAGAGGTGCACAACCCTATTTAGGTAATTTTAATCCCATGAATTAGTAGTCAGGAACCCAGATGTAGGTGCAAACTTTGAGACTAAAATGGCATCATTAAAGTTACAATC